>BRYC01000804.1:0-19003 GCA_030267985.1 Parmales sp. scaly parma
TTTTGGGGATTTGGAGGGGCTTCGAATAGATTGCCCGAGGGCCGTCAAGCTCACGATGGACAAGTTGGTGTCATGCGTCGTGTTCCTTTTCGGGGATATGGAGGGGCTTCGAATAGATTGACCGAGGGCCGTCAAGTTCGCGATGGACAAGTTGGTGTCATGCTTAGCGTTATCCAGCGCGAACCCCCCTCCATCTATCTCGATTGAGCCGGTGAGCACATCGGATGCTGTGTTTGCCGTCATGGGACGCGGAGGGGACGCGTATGCCATGGGATCGTACACACTTGCTTGATTTTGATTTACATTTAGACTTTGATTTTCCTTCTCGTTCTCCAACTTGACGAGCCAATCTAAATTCTTTTTAACGTCGGGAGATGCCGACGACGGTGTTGTTACCGTTGAAACTGATTTTAACTTCTCCAGCTCCTCGCGCTTCTTGGCGATCAGAAGCAACTTCTCCTTTTTCCTCATTTGTGAAAAATAGTCCTCGAGCATCTTCCCACTCCCCTCCCCGCTGTAGCTGTACAGGCCGTGCATCACCACAACGTTGTTATTGTTGTTGGTTAACAATGAGCTGGAGCTGCTGCTGCCCCATCGTCGTGCAAACGACGCCAAGACGTGCAGCTGCAGACCTCGGACTGAAAGAAACCGAGTTGTTGAATCGAACTTTGGGTCGTAAAGAACGAATTGTCCCTCGTCGGAGTGTTCAAACCGCACGCAGAGGGTAATGTCCGACGATCTGTCCGTGATTATCACCGAGAACGGAACGCAACTCGAACTAGCAAAGAACTGGTGAAAGGCCGAAAAGTGATCCATGAGAAACGAATCATCTGACTTGTTAGCAAGAATTGGAATGGTAATTGGCTTGGAAATTGGGAAGATTGGGGAATTGGATTGGGAATTAGAATTTGATGTGTGTTTCACCAGCTCGGAAAGAGTCATGGACTGTTTCGTGATGCCAAGCTCATTTGCAATTTGGCTTGCATCAGGTTTGTACACAATTTCATTTGAAGAGGGTGGTGAACTGGTGGAAGCTGAAGCAAACATTACGCAAGCGATAGCATTTGTGTTGTTTTCGTCAGAAAACGTCATCTTGGATAGTTTATGGGGGTTGATGGTGTCTTGTATAAGATAAACTTCAAAATTCAAATTTTTGAATTTTTTTAAATTAAATTCCATTCCTGTAAGCTATAGCCTACTATATGCTTTTACTTCCATTATAAACTCTCCTGGTGAATCCCAAGTGAGAATTACATGGCCAATCGTGTGTTATTGCAAAACATTTCGAAGAGTAGCATTTTCCATGAACTTCGCGAGGTGATTTCCCATTGCGGATTTCCCTCCGACGGAAATCTCCGAAGGAGTTAATACGAAGGAGTTAATACACACAGTAGACCTGTCTGCGCGTCCCAAAAATCGTCATGTCGACAAGATTGTCCGGAATTTCAAAACATACCCACTCCATGGGCCAGATTAGAGCAGTTGCAGGAAACCGGATATTGTTGTCTTTTTGTGACAAGGGGCAGGTTCGATGTATAGCACTCAAGACAAAATCGTTGGATGGGATTCAAGAAATGCTCAACCTCGGTGCTCTTGGCGCTCGTCAGCCTCTCCCCTTCCGTCCACAGTTTCCAGTACCTATCACCAACAATAAGGAGAAGGTATTGTGTACATTTTTAGTGCAAGAGAGGAAAACTAAAAGGTCAAAGGAACTGGCGCGGAGATTGGGATTGGGGAAAGGGGGGGGGGTTGGAAAAGAGGGGGGGGGGGGTGAGAAGCTGGTTCAGGCAGAGAATTGGATTGGGAGCGAAAATATTCAACAAGTAAAATAGTTGAATAAATTTTTTTCTCTTTTCTTTTCTTTTTCCTTTCCGCACTCTCGGGTGGGTGTGGTGTGCACCACTCAACCATCAAAACCGAAGTCGTAGGTGGGCGCTTTGACTGAGCTTCCCCCTCCTCCTCCTCCTCCTGCGCGCTTCTTCGATTTCTTTACGCGCTGCTTCGTCGTCTGGCTCAGCTTCGCCGGTGCGATTGCCTTCTCCTTCGGTTTCGTCGCGGCGGACTTCTGCTGCTGCTGCTGCTGCTGCTGCTGCTTGGCAACCTGCTGGCGCTTCTTGGTCGCAACCACGGTTTTCTTCTTGCTGTTTCCGAGGGTCGTTGTGGTGGTGATTGTTGTGGTTGTAGTATTTTTCAGGACATTGTCGCTGTCGTTGTCGCCGTCGTCGCCACCGTCGCCGTCGTTGCCACCGTCGTCGCCTCCTCCATGCTCGACCCCCATGACCGCCTTCACCGCCCTGACCTTCTTACCGCGCTTCTTCCTCGGGATCAGCGGTTGGCGCGCTCGGTTTGATTTCGATTCCGATTTCTTCTGCGACAGCGACAGCAGCTGCGTGAACTCGTCGTCGTCGTCTTCCTCGTCCAGAGCAAAAAGAAGCGCCTCTGGCTGTGGCTTGGTTTGGCTCTTCTTCTTTTTCTTCTTGTTCTTCTTCTTGGGGGACGAGCCAAAATCGAAATCGTAATCGTCTCCGTCATCTTCCTCTTCGTTGTCGGAAACGATGTTGTTCTCGAGTTGCAGCAGCGCGTGCTGCAGAACTGGGGGGGGGGCATTGATCGGGGACGTGGTAATGGCATCACCTGTGGTTCCGCGCTTGCGCTTCTTGGTGCTCGCTTCGTCCTCGGTCGATTTTGATTTCGACCTTGATGCCGACTTTGATGCCGACTTCGATTCCGACTTCGACTTCTTTGCCATGATGAGCTTGATGCTGTCGTTCACCTCCTGAAAATTGCCACTCTCAAAAACTTCAAAGGTCATCAGATCGCAGAACACCTTTAAGCCCGGGAACTTTTTGACCAGCTGGTCGATCTCGTTCTCACCACGCAAGACTTGCACCCGGAGCGCCTCCCTCTTGGACTCGATCTTTTCAGCCTTCGCCTCGAGTCGCTTGTTCTTCTCCTCCGCCTCATCAATTTCTTCCAACACCAATTTGAGCTCGGAGTTGGCTTTGAATTCATCCTCTAGAGTCTCAAGTTCCTCCTCAAGCTGTTTCTCCTGCGCCGCAAGAGTGGGGTTAGGAGTGAGTTAGGAGTGGGTTAGGAGTGGGTAAGGAGTCGCTTCGCACGCTTCTGTCACAACCCTCGCTCACTCACTCACCTCCGCGCTCAACTTTGCGAGCTCGCGATCCGCGTCGCTCCTCTTGTTCTGGTCCTCCTTTTCGAGGTGCAGAATTTGGGCCTTCATCTCGTCCATCTGTCGCTCAATTGACTGCAGCACCTCGAGCTGGGGGCGAGCAGTATCGACGGCGTTGCGAATTTCGCTCTCTGAGCGGTTGACGATTTGGATCTGGTTCATGATTTTCTGCGCCTGAGCTTTTAGCTCATCGGTGCTGGCACGATCGGAAACTGGGGTGAAGCTCGCCCCCCCCTCCATCCGGAAAGCTTCGATCTTTCGGTTGTAGCCGTCGGTTTCAGCGGACAGCTTGGCCATGCACTCCTCGTGGTGTAGCTTGTCCTTGGCGGTGGCTGCGTCGATCTCCTCGATCTCAGCGGACCAGGCGCGGGCCTTTTCGTCCCGTTCCATGGTTTGCTGCTCGTATTGCTTGATCTTGGTTTCGTTGGCCATGATTTGGAGCTTGGCGGAGTCTCGCTCGGATCGGTTGACGTAGAGCTGCTTGTTCTTCGCGTCGATCTGCGCCGAGCGAACAAGGTGCGAACAAGGTGCGATATAAATAATATAATATTATGTGTTAGTTTATTTTTTGTGGCTCGTATTATATTTCTCGTCTTCATCAAGGCTCGGCTCGCCTCGCCTCGCTCGCTCACCTGCTGCTGGAAGGAAGAGTACCGCTGGGAGGCTAGGCGGTTCTGCTTCTCGGCTTCCTCCACTTGAGCCGTCAACATGGCCTTCTCGGTCTCTAGGGCCTGCTCGTTCTTGACCAGCGCTGCTTGAGCCCAGCGAATTGCTTCGGCCAAAACCTTGCAGTTGGTGTACGTGGCGTTCATCTTGCCGACGTCAGAGTCAGTAGCTTTGAGGCGCGCCTCGGATTTCGAGAGCATCGACTTCACGTCGAGGTGGCGAGCCGTGCACTTCTGGAGGGTTCGGGTGGAAGAGTTGATCTTGGAGGTGAGGATAGTGTTGCGTTTTTTGTAGATGAGGACTTCGTTTTCGAGCTGGGGGTGGGGGGTGGGGGGGGGAGAAAGGTAACCGGGTTTATAGGAGTTAGGGGGGGGACAGAAGGGGGAGAGAAAGCGTCTCACTTCACTCACGACTCACCTCAAATAATTCCTGCATCTTCGCATTCTCGACCTTGTGGAGCTTCTGCAACTCCTTCTTCTGACTGTACGTCTTCGCTCCGAGCTCTTTGATATCGTTCTCGACCTCAAGCAGGAGAGGGACAGGTGGGGCGACTTTCGTTACAGAACTGGCACTGGCACTGGCACTGGACCGTCGAAGGTAAGTGCCACCAACACTTGAGGTTGAGGGCGTGACAATCGATGATGTTTTATAGGAGTTCATCTCGGAGGGATACAAATTACTGGTGTTGTAAATGGACAGGAGCTTATAAATTTCAAACTTGGGTGCGTAGCGCGCTAATCAAAAGCTGGAAAAATATAAAAATCTAGATTTTAAGAAGTATAAGATGAGCACCAATATGCTTCGTTAGAACTTTCCAATAGTACACACTCTAACATCTACTTTCATGATTCCAGTCTCCCCCAGCTCCCACCAAAAAACACAAGACAAATCAATAGATGATAGTGAAGATGATTTTCTCCGTACAACCATTTCAGGCGTAAAAATTTCCCGCTCAGCACACCTGCTTGGTGGCGAGAATATTGTGTTGAAAGGAGGTGGCATCACTATTGGAGCAGGAGCTACCATTAGAGGTGATCTCAGCTCACCGTGCAACATTGTTGTTGGCAGAGGGGTAAAGATTGGTCACAACGTTGTCATAAAGCCACCGTTTACGATCACGTATACAACCACACCAGACACACCAAATACACAACCACAAATAGAGAAGACCCCTGCTCAACTGCAGATTGGTTCAGGAACGGTCATTGAACGAAATTGCGCGATTAATTCTCCGAAGTGGATTGGTTTAAACGTCCACATCGGAGAGGACTCCGTTTTGAACCCCGGTGTGACAGTTCACGACAATGTGATAATTCTCCCTGGCAGTTTGGTTCCTGACGGTATGGTTTTGGCCCCGAATAGCACTTGGGAGGGTAAGCCCGTCCGTTTGTTGGATATTAGTTGAGGTTTTTTAGAATTCATTATTTCAACATTTCTATCCAACAGTCTGTCTCACACAATTTGTGATTTCAAATCCTTGATGGATTTTTTGTACTTCTTGACTGTAGTTTCCATGTACATCTTGTAGTTGTTCAGTTCCTCAGTAATCATAACATTTTTCGTCACCAGCTCTGCGACTCGCCGTTCCTGCTCGGATACTTGTTCGCGCAGTGCGTCGTCGCTTATACCTTCCAATCCCCCGGCTCTCCCTACAACCCCGGTCCCCCCCCCAACCCCAACCCCAACCCCAACCCCAACCCCTTCCACTTTTCTCTGCAACCTCTTCAATTCGTCCTTCAAGGCGTAGTTCTCCTTCTTAAAATTTGCCTCTTCGATTTTATTCTCCTTGTCCTTGTCCTTTCCCTTTCCCTTGTCCATGCCCTTGTTCTTCCTCTTCCACCTCCTCAACTCGTGGAGCTCGTCCCTTTCCTTGCTGTTGATTCCCCCTCCTCCACCTCCGCCCCCCCCCCCGTCCCCTCCCCCGTCCCCTCCAATGCTCCTGCCCTTCATGCTGCTCAGCTGCTCGATGATGTTCTGCTGCATGTCCTCGATCTGCTTGAGCGTCTCTTGGTCCTTCTCCTGGTCCTTCTCCTTTTCCAGCCGTTCCTTCTCGTTCAGCGCAATGCTGAGCTTCTGGCTCAAGTCCTTCATCCTGTTCTCCATGTCCATCACCATTTGTCTGTAAGTTTCGCTCACCTGCAGGTTCTTGTCCTGCTGGGCGCTCAAGTCGTTTTGCATCGCCTGAACAATTCCGCGTAAGCTCTTCAGCTCGCTCTCCTTTTGCAATTCCAGCTCGCTGGCGGTTACTTTGATTTCGTGCTGCGTCAAGTGTTAGTAAAAGAAGTGAAAAAAAATCACTTCGCTCGGCTCCTTCCCTCCTTACCTCCTTGGGCAAGTCGGCCGGGATTTGCGTCTTGTCGGCCGCAACGTCCTCTAACACGTCCTTCAAGCTGTTGTACTTGTTGTACAGAAAGTGGTTCTTCCTCACGTTCTCTGCGTTGATGTTTCTCATTTTCTCGAGTTGTTCGCTGAGTTGCTTCTCCCTGTCTTTGAAGGATTTGATAGTTTCCTCAAGAGCACCCCTGTGGTTCGCCTCGCGTGTTGCGGCGCTTTTGCTCTTGCCGTTATTATCCTTGTTGAGGTTGTTGTCACTTCCCCCCTCCTTCAACACCTCCTTGTCGTCGTCTCCAAAAAGCGCGCTCATCTCCTCGTTGGCAAGCTGCGCCGCGAGCCCCTCCTCTCCCAGGTAGTTGAGTAATTTGGCTCTGTACTGCTCCCTGGTGCTCGCCAGCTGGGCCTCTAGCATGTTCTTAACCGTACTCATTTGCACGCCGTGCTCCTTCTGTCGCTCAATTTCGAGCTGCGCCGAGCGAAGAAGGTGCGAAGCGAATTGCATGGGTTGTTTAGTTTAGTTAAGTTAAGTTTTGTTCAGTTTTGTAGTGGCTCGTATTCTCGTCTTCCACAAGGCTCGCTCGCTTCGCTCGCTCACCTCCAGATCCCTCACTTTCCGTTCAAGCTGCCTTCCGTTCGCCTCCAGCCGCAAGTTCATCTTGCTCATCTCGTCTTTCTCTTGCCTAGTTTCTCTCACTTCGTCCTCGGCCCCCTTCCTGACTTGGAACATTTCGTTGTCACGATCTTTCACATAGTTGGACGTGCTGCGATCCAGTTCCAGCCTGCTCTGGCTGAACTCGATCTCTGACTTTTTCAGCGTGAGCTGAGCGATAAACAAAGGTTAGGGTTCCACACACACACAAGGCTATATTTTTCGTGGCTCACCTCCAGCTTAGTTTTCTCGGCTCGAACGTCCTCGAGTGTGACTTTCTCGTGCTCGAGCTCCTTGGTGAGTCGCAAGATTTCCTCTTTCGATTTGCCCACTTGATACTCAAAGTCCTTAATTTTCAGCACTTGCGTTTCGCACTTGGCGTTCAACGATGCGTTGCTTTTCCCAAATGAGTCTTTTTGGTTTACCAAGGTGAGCAGCTCGGCCCCCAACTAAAGCGAAAGAGTGGGTTAGTTTAATCGTCTCGCTTCGAAAGGCTCACTCACTCACTCACTCACTCACTCATGAGTGAACGCTCACCTCTACATTTTTCTCATGCTCCGCATTTTGCTTCTCCTTCATCTGTATGAACGAGTCGTGCAGCTTGCTCGGCTCTTTCCGCATGTCCTCGGCATCGACCAACGCCTGAGTTTTCATCGATTGAGATTTTTCCAAAACTTCCCTGGTGTCTGCCAATTTGATTTCTAAATCGCTCACTTCGTTCTTGGCGTTCAACATATTTGTCGTAATCTCGTACTTGTCCGTCTCGAACTTCTCCATCATTTCGCTATTGGCAATCTTGAGCTCCAGCAAAGCTTTGGAAATTTCTAGCTTTTGCTCTTCCGAAAGAATGAGCTGCGCCGAGCGGAGCGAGGCGCATTTTTAATGAAGGCACGAGCGAAAGAGTAGGTTAGTTTTTAGTTTTGTTGTGGTTACGGTAAACTCGTCTTCCTCAAGGCTCGCTCGCAGTATTTCGCTAACTCACCTCCCGCGCCTGGTCGGCCTTCATCTGCACCAGCTTGCCATATTTGCCCTTGAACACCTCCAGCATCTTGTAAACTTTGCTCCCGTCCTCCTTCGCCGTGGCCGCTTCAATATTCGCCTCGAGCAATGTTCGCTCAAGGTCCTTGAGCCGCTCCAACAGCGCTTCATCAGTTGCACTCGGGGCCGACTTTGCCACCTTCACCTCCTCGACGCGATCCAACAAAGTCGCTATGACTGACCGATACTTGACCATAATTCCCTGCGTCAGCCCGTTGTTCTCTACAGGAAAACTGTTTATTTTGCTCATCAGCTTGAGCAAGTTCATCGTCTCCTGCGCCGAGCGATTGTGGGTCAGCAACGTTCGTTCATCACTAGTCTCACTCAACTCACCTTGGACTCTTTGGGGGAACCTTGGGCGATGCACGCTAATGCCAGGTTCATGCTGTCGGCACCGAGCGTGTCGTGCAGGAGCTTTGTGAGAACTGAATGTTCGAAGGGCGCGTTGAACCTATCCTGCTTCTTCAAAGACAGCGTTTTGCACACGTCTTGAAAAGAGAACAGAGATTTTGATAGTAGCGGACCCTCCGCTTGTCTGATTTTGTCGGACGAGAGGGTGAGCTTCTCTGTTCCGGGAATTTCCACAAAGAGGAGGCGACTGAAGGCTATGCCGTCCTTGTCCTCTTGTCTGAGAATGAGTTCGAAAATGGCGGAGGAAGAATTGGCAGCTGGCCCAGTGGAAAAAATCTGATTCTTACGAGAATTTCGGCCGTATTCAACTTGCGCAATGATGTCTTCGACCCCGTTGCACTTCTTCACTGTCATGCCGGGAACTTTGTAGCCGAAAAACGGATCCATGGAAGGTTGGTCTAGCTTGTTGTTTTCAGGGTTGAGGAGATCAATTATCACCTCTTCGTAGAGCTCGTAAAAGGAGATTGAAATGTTTGACGTGTAGAGGCCGTCGATCGACTCTTCCTTCTCAGCAATGAGGGTGAAGATCTGCTCGGCGGTCCAACCGATTGCGCCATGGTCATTCTCTCCTGTTCCCTGGAAGTAGTTCGTTTTGTTTCCGTTCATGGGCCCAAGGAAAAATGCGGATATGGAGCAAGAATCGTGCACTAGGGTTTTGAGGGGCACATCAACATCTTCTTGCTCCTCCTTAACGAGGTCGTAAAACATCGTTTCGAATATCTTCTCCGGAGTGTCAAGGGTGAAGTCGAATATCTCCTCAATGTTGTTGGGCTTGAAGTCAAATACTTTTGGTTTGTCCTTGCCCGGCTCTTGGATAACTACAGACTTCTCATCCTTGGTGAGGTCCTCTTCAGCATCATCTGTGTCCTTTATTGAAACGAAGCAAGTGGTAGGGACCCCTACGGGCATGTGGGGGAGCGAGGGCGGCATTTAAAAGCCTAACCCTTCTTACGGGTGCTCAGGGTGTATAAATTGTATAAATTGGTTAGGACGGGTTGTGTTATATTTTTGAAACTGAAAAGTATTTTTGAAACTCAGCACCTCAGCTGAACTGAAAAAACCTATTACCTAGTCACCACAATGGGCGCCTTTGAATCAAAAACTTCGGAAGAGATCCTAGAAGTTTTCGAAGAGAACAACAGCGCCTTTGAGAACTGGGGCACCCAGCAGGTAACCGACCTTCACAAACTATACATTGCCCAAAACTGTGACTTTGGGCTTAGCCCAGAGGTGTTCGAACAGCTTGTTGCGGATTCGGTGCCCACCGGACGAGTTGCCAGCCACAGGTTGCTGAAGCTGTTTGATTCGGAGGCGAGCGGCATGGTTGATGCTTTAGAAATCCTCACTTCGGTGTCGGTGGCTTCCACTACCACGAGCATAGGCGAGAAAATCTCCCAAATATTCTCTTTCTTTGACTTTGACGACACAAAGACGATGACTTATGACGAGCTGTTCATTATGATTTTTTCAACCCTGCGGGCGATGCAGAAAATCTTGGGGAAGGGGCACGAGCCGGAAGATAGCGATTGCGAGAGAATTGTTGACGAAATCTTTCTCAAGGCGGGCAAGGAGCCCCCGGCAGCATTGATCAGCGTCAACGAGGTAAGCGAGTGGATTATCCAAGAGCTTAACTTGGGGAAAGAGAAGGGGAAAACGAAGTCATACACACTCGGAAATTTGTGCTTCAAATTTGGAATTCTCGACGAGGACGATGCTCGCGAAATTGAGGAGGCGCGACTGCTTATGGAAGCAAGTCAACCGCGCAAAAAGAAGCACCATCACCATCAGAAACATTAAAAGGGATATATAAATAACAACACGTAGATTAGAACATCTGAACATCTGTAGTTTAGTATGTAGCGACGCCTTCGCGACTTGACTTGCAAGTTTCAATGTCATCAAATATCCCGGGAAGAATAGAAAACACAGACTCCGCGGATTGTCAGGAAATCTATGCCACACTTGTGGGTCCGTCTCCAGCTCCAGGCTCCTGGATGCACCGGTTCCAGTAGCACATGCCTTTGTGGAGGGTTTGCAATTCTGCCTCACTCGCTGGCGGACTCGTCGGGGCTTTGCACGTCTTCTTGTGCTTCTTCCACGCAAGACTTCTGGCACTCGGCGGAGCAGAAGTAGCTGGTTTTGCACCGTGCGTCACGATTTTTTCGTGGCGGTCTTGCAGACGTCGCACTGGCGAGTCGGCTTCAGCACGTCCTCCACCTCGTTCAGCTCAGCCTTGTCGTACTTCATGTGCTTGATGAACGTGCAAGCGGTGTTGTAAGAACCGAAGATCTCCTCGTCGACAATTTTTTTGGGGAGCTGTTGTCGGAGGAGAGTGAGGTAGGGGGTGGAGGAGATGTCCTTGGGGGAAGGCGGCAGAAGTTTCGGATCTCTCTGCAAGCATTGAATTGGGAGTGCTCAGCAAGCTGAAGTGGCGTGAGGCCATGGAAACTTTGAGCGGAGAGGGAAAGTGGATGCCGATGGATCATTCGAAGAGCAAGAAACACGAGGGAGTCGGTGTATTGCTGGCTGTAAGCAGCAATGGCTAAAAAGAAGAGTAGATTTTTCTCGTATTTGAGCACTTCTCGCACTTCTCGCACCAACTCGTCATCGTGCTCATTGATGAACTTGTGACAGTCTGCACACGATCGTGATTGGATCCACCCAGCCATCGCATTCCACCACCAATTTAACACTGGAGCGTACAAGCGGAGCATCCTCTCCTCACCAACGAATGAGCTTCCTCGGGAATGAGGGAGAACAAGCTGATGATCTCGCCTTTACTGTCTCGTGTGATGAGGGCCCTTTCGATTGAAGCAGATCGAATGCCCACATAGGCAATAATATGTATGTGTGTCTGAGCTTTCGCTGCGAGCCAATGATGTTGCAGTCATCCATGATCATCTTCTCACTAGCAGATCTAAGTTAGATCTGTGTTTTCACGCTTCTTGAGCAACTTGAAGTGCTCATTAGGTGCCATTATGCTCTTATTGAGGTTATTGATTTAAGACGGATGGTCGAATTGAGGGTAAATATAAAAGGGATGGTTCCCTTTGTTTTGAGTTGGCCCGGAGGGTGGGAGGTCTGACAAAACTTTAAATTTCCTCACAGAAGTGCGAACACTTTATCAAAAGCATATAAAACTTTAAACCAACAACCACAGATTTTTCTTTCGATTAACCTCTTCCCAGCCAACCCAAAGAGGGAAACTCTGATGTATTCGAGGTCTCTCCAGCCACTTCAATAGATGAAGAATCGTGGCAAGTTGCAATCATCCCCAAAGTTCGATGTGCTCGACAAAACTTTAGGGATTTCTCAGAACCAACAGCGCTTGATTTTTCGGACTTCTCGCCGCTCAAAACTATGTTTGGCTTGCCTGGTGGTTATTTGCCTCAAATTCTACACATTTTCAAGTTCCTTTGATCAACATGTTCAAGTCGCCACCACAGGCACTTTCGCCATCGTGATGGCAACAAAGGGTGAGCGTTTAATTGAGCGGTCTCTCCTACACTACTTGAGCTGCAGTTCAACTACATCACTCACGCAAATATTCGTGGTTGGTCCACGTAAAAACCCCTCCTCTTCATTGGCTCCCTCCCCCTCTTCCGTCCCAATTTTCTTCACGAACGAAAACTCGACGAGCCTCAATGACAGATTCAAACCTCTTCCTCCCAACCACCTACATGCATCTACCACCGGTTTATTCAGCGTTGACGATGACATACTTGTGTCGTGCAAATCCCTTCAATACGCATTCCAAACTTGGGAAAGCGGAAAAAATAATTCTCTGGTTGGATTTTTCCCCCGACTGCATTTGTATAAATCACAATCTTGGCTCTCTTATAAAGGCTGGCCATCAGTGTACTGGAGTAACTCCTATAGTATGATACTGACCAAAGCGTGTTTCATCCACAAGGACTACTTCTCCCTCTACTCCAGCACAGAGAATTTAAAAATTAGGGAAATTGTTGATGAGATGCGAAACTGCGAGGACATTGCGATGAACGTCCTAGTACGCAGCTCCTTTTATGTGCAGGGACATGTAAAAGACTACGGAGTATTATCTGGAATAAGTGCAAGTCACGCATACACGCACATGAGCTCCCGAGCTTCCTGCCTTAAGCGATTTGCAGCAATCTTCCCAAACCGACTTCCCGACCTCCAACCCCTCCAGACCTCTTTCCCCTCAACCCCATTCGAGTGGATCACCTTAGATTTTCTCTAGTAAATAACATAACCAAAAGAACTCGTTTCTTTTTTTATACAAAAGATTTTATACAAAATTTCCCAAAATCTTAATCGCTCAGAAAATTCCAAGCCCTGTTCGCACGCCACCTTTCTTGAGCAAACCCATGATCTTCTCCTTCTGCTCCTTGTTCATATCCGTGCCCTCCAATCCCGTCATCAGAACATTAATCTCCTTCTCCATTTCGATGTACTTGATGGCAATTGAGCTGAGGGTAGCCTCCGGCTGGCTCCTGACGAAGTTGACGCCCTCGCTGTAGACGATTTTGCTCGCCAAGCTGCTCGCAATGGCGCTCCTGATGTACGCTGCTGGGACCCGGTCATGCAGTCTATCGAACGCGAGGTCTGCCATGGTCTTAGGCAAGTGGTTCCTCACCAAGGGCATGAAATCGTCCAGCGGCTGGTCGACCAAGGCTTCTCGCACGGCGTCCGTCGCCCTGTTGATGGTTTCGCTGATGGTCGAACTGTGCTCCGGCAAGCTTCCGGGGTAGTTGTTGTACTCCCTGAACAGAAGCTCCGCCTCGGTCTGGGCGAATTCTGCGCCGAGCGAAGAAGGTGCGAAAAAACGAATTGAATTGAGTTGAATAATGTTCGTTTAGTAGTGGCTCGGCTCGTATTCTCGTCTTCATCAAGGCTCGCTCGCTTCGCTCGCTCACCTTTCAGCTTGACCAAAACGTCTGCAACAACCGCCTCCTTGTTGTCAAAGAACTCCTGCTCGGTCATGAGCATGGCAGCGCAGATCTCGTAGCTGCGCCGAGCGAAGAAGGTGCGTAGTTAGTAGATAGTAGTGGCTCGTATGCTTGTCTTCATCACCCCCCCCCCCCCCCCCCGATCACTCACCTGCTGCAAATCACGCCGCACTTGTTGGCGCTACTGTCCTTGACGATGATAACGCCAGCCTCCTCGAAGAGCTTGTCCCTCGCCTCCTGCGTGACGAACAAGTTGGCTCCCTCGACGATGAGCGGGGCGGAGGGTGTTCCGTCCTCCTTGAGGAATTGGCCGTAGTTGGTTCCGTCCATGGTCGCGGGGCGCCCTCCGGCGGGGATGAAGGCATCAGCCTCGACGCGGTTGTGCATCGTGTTGCGCATCCTCACGCCTTCCTCGGTGTCGACCAGGTGGAGGTCGCCTTGGCTGCTGAGCTTACTCTTGTCGAAGTTGCTAATACACTCAGCAGCCTCAAACAAACGCATCAACTCCGCGTGGTTCAAGCCGTTGGGGTCCTCAGCGGAGCCGCTGTGGTCGCAGACCCCAACGATCTTGACGTTGTCCCCATACTCGCGGATGAGAATCTTCATCTCGTTGCCGGCAACATCGCCGTCCGGCCCCCCGGTGATCTTCACCGTGAACTCGTCCTTCCTCGGGTCAATCTTGAGCACCTGGTTGAGCGCCACCTCCAAGAAGACGTTGACGCCCTCGGACGTGACGCCGTACTCCTTGTGGTTGATCCCGGCCTTGGGCTTGGAGCTCATGAAGGCGGGGGGGGTGCCGTAGCCGCGCTTGGCCGCGCGCTTGACGATCCAGTCTATGTCGTCTGAAATGACCTGCTCGTCGGGCCCCAGGTAGAGCACCTCTGACTGCCCGAACTTGTCCACGACCAGCTCCCTGGTCTCCTCAGTGTCTACAATCAAATCGAGAATGCTGTCGGTGAACGCCTTGACGCTCTTCCTCATGATGAAGTTCTTGGCGAGCGGGCTGACGTCGACGGTGTCGATGAGGCAGACGCACTTGGAGCCTCCCTCCGGAATGTCCTTGTTCTTGAGCTGCTGGGCGAAGGCGAGGTTGTAGCACTCTGCGTACTGGCGGCCGGACTCGAGGGAGAGCTAAGCAAACGAATTGAGTGGAATAATGTTATGTTAGAATAATGTTATGTTAGTTTGGTAGTGGATTATTATGGATTATTATATATTATATGTCTGTAGCCATATATTATATCGCGGGATTCTCGCTCACCTGCTCCTCGGTGAGGGGCGTGACCAGCCTCATGCCGCCGCGGGCAATGTCCCTGAACCTGACGTGGTAGCCGTTGAACCTGCGCCCGTGGACGAAGAAGAGGCCGTAGGGAACATACCCGACATCCTCCATGATCGCCGGGTCCATGCGGAAGCCCAGCGCGTACCTGTCCTCCAGGAACAAGTTCGTCCTCAGCATGTGGCCCAAGATGTCAACCATCTTGTTCAGCAGCTCGTTGGCGTTGCGGTCGACGACGTCCTTGCCGATGTGCTCCCTGATCTCGTTCGCCTGGGCTTCAAAGTCGGAATCGGAGAGGGGCTTCTTGGGGTTGAAGCGCTTGATCAGAAGATCGGCAATGTCGGAAGAAATTTGGACGTACTTCTTGTTGATGACGGTGGCGAGAATGTTGTTCTTGCTGTAGGCGACCGGGTTCTTCACGCCCATGATGGGGTGCATGAGGGATGCCATGGCCGTGATGATTTCGGATCGTCGGATTCCTAGCCAGGAGTACTTGCTGTGAAATGTGAAATGTGAAATGGGGGGTGAGTGACGGACGCGTATAGTAGTAGTCACAACTAGTGTAAATTTGTCACAACTAGTGTAGACGTAGTGTATTGCCTCACCTAACCAAGTCAGTCGTTACGGGGTCCAACCACTTCTGGCGCTTCAAGTTACGCTCGAGCTGATCCCACTTCTCTTCGGAAGGCACGTCGTCGCCCTGGGGCTGAACCAACAGCCTCAAAAGGGTAACCGTCCCGTTCTCGCCGTCCTTGACGTTGTCCAAGTGGGAGCGGATGATGTCAAAGTTGGAAATCTTCAGCACTCGCGCGGAGTGCTCCAACGAGTACTGGGGAATGGAGTTGGCAATGGCCATGTCGATCCAGTAGAGCGGGTGCTCCGACAGGGTCTGGTATGAATCCAAACCATCGCCATCAGCCACACCATCAGAGGAAGAGGGGGAGAACGGCTCTATGCGGATTGCCACTCCCTCGCCCCCGGAAACCTTATCGAAGAGCTCCCTCTGGAGGAGGAACCGACGAGTGTCAGAAAGCTTCAGGTAACTGCTGGTGCAGTTGTGCATGTACTCCAGCAAGTTCTTCTTCTCGAACATGGAGTGGGGGCTAGGGTGTGTAGGGCTTGTGACGTTGGAGAATTCTAGTAGTGGTAGGGGGGTTAGATATGTAAATTTGGGTGTAAATTTGAGTGTAAATTTGGGTGTAAATTTGGGTGTAAATTTGGGTGTAAATGTGAGTGTTAGTGAATGTTAGTGAGGGTGGGTGTCACGTTCAACTCACCTCCATTCTGAACCTTCTCAGCATACGAAAGAATAGGGCCAGCAATCTCCACAGGATTAATCTCGGCGCCACCGGAAAGCCCCTCTCCGTACGTGTACATGTTCAAGCACATGGAGTTGTCGTTCGACGTGTAAATTTGGACACGGGACAGAGACCTGTCAGAATAGGAAGGGAGAGAGGCCAACTGGGAGAGAATGAGACCCGGCTGGTTGGAGGGAGAGATGAATGTCACAACGCGGCGGTCGTCGGCGGTAACGGATTTCATCGACAAAGACATCTCCATGTCCGCTCCGCGGAGGGAGGTTATGGCCTTCACGTGGTCGAGGCGGGTGGAATACCCAACCTGGCGAAAGTAAGCAGGAGGCATGTTGTCCAAGAACCAGGGGACGGTCTTGTTGATTGTACTTTCCTGGTCCTCCTTCAGCTCGTGAATCATGGCCTTAATCGTAACGCGCTCTATGTCGGCCTCATCCGTGGGGGCCCATGACTGCGTTTTGCTTAACAAAGGCGTAGTTCTAAGTGTAAATGCCCTTGTATTATTTTTACTGGCTGTTCGACCGAGGGCCGATCTTGAGGTTGTGATGGCAACCTTTCCACCAATCCTTGCGACTGAATGTCGGAGCATGTTTGTAAGTGATCCGTAAGTGATTCGGATGGTGATTCGGATGGGCAAAGGGAGATTTTATAGAAAATGCTTGAATGCCGAAACATCTGAAATCGAAAATCTTTATTCATTTTTGTCGCCTCAAAATTTCCACCTTCCAGTTTCATGGCAAGTCGGACTTGCCGTACCCACGATTTCGACAGCTTCAGTAGTACCAACCAGCCACCATGCACCCCTCTACTCAACCACGTGTACAGCTGCAAGGTGTGTCGAATTGAGTCATATGGTGCATATCTGTCTTTCCAGGACATAAACTACCAGCAACTTGGTCTCTGTCACATTCTTCGCATGAGCTTTTCCCGTCTTGGGTCTGTGGAAGAGGTGATGAAGATTGGCGAAATTCACAGGTGCATGGTTGTCGACATCAGAGTAGACAGCAGTAGTGGCCGAAGCCGTCTCAAACTAAATTTGGCCAAGTGTGTTGGCGGGGCTGGAGACACTGGAGACGAAATTTTCGGAAGCGGAGTGGAAGTGCAGGATTTGGTCTTAGACTGGGACAAGGAGCTTCAACAGAAGCTTCACGCTTTGCAGAAGCAGCAGAAGCATGGCCTGCACGACCAGCAGCTGCATCGCGTGCAACAGCAGCATCCCAACAGTGATCGTTGGACAGGAGTGAGTGAGGCCGATGCCGCGAGAGATGCTCGACGCTTTTCAGGCTTAATCTCCAATTTGAAGAAGAACCAGGATGTGCCAGGCCTGCTTGATCTGTACGCTCAGAATTCTCAACGTGTGAATGCAATTCACCTTGCAAACATCTACGGAGCGTTTGCCCGAAGTGTGCGAGGCTCTGTCGATATTGCGAAGCTTCAATCGGACGATAGGTGAGCGGGGGTGGAGCGGAGCGCTCGAGCGAAGCGAGCCGAGAGCGTGCTGAAAACTAACAATATATTGCCGCCCAGGTTCAAAATGCTACATGGGAACTTACTCGACAAGCTTCGCAACACGCCGGAGTGGTTTGATGTTCGACAGATGGCTACCATCACGCACTCTCTCGGAAAGATGACCATAGCCGATCACGATTTTTTTACTGAGGTGAGCGGGCGAAGCCGAGCGAGCCTTGATGAAGACGAGAATGCGAGCCGAGCCACTACTAAACTAACATTATTCCACTACTAAATTCAATTTCGTTTTCGGACCTTCTTTGCTCGGCGCAGATTGTGAAGCTTCGCGCGAGAATTGCGAAGGAGGGAAATCCTCAACATTTGAGCAACATTGTTTGGTCGTTTGCCAAGTTGGAGTACAAGTCGCAGGATCTCTTTGCGGCGGTGGCGGGCGAGCACAAGCGAATTGCTAGAGATGGGAAGGTGCAAGAGGTGAGCAACATTGCGTGGGCGCTAGCAAAGATGAAATACAAGTGTGATGAATTTTATGAGGCGGTGGCGGGGGAACATGAGCGAATTGCAAAGGAGGGAAATAGCCAGGATTTGAGCAACACCTGTTGGGCGTTGGCGACGGCTGGGCACAAGGCGGAGGATCTATTTAGGAAGGTGGCGATTGAACGGTTAAAAATTACGGGAGGTGGCGATTTGCAGCATATGAGCAACATTGTTTGGGCGTTTGCTACATCTGGGGCTGCAGACGGGGCCGAGGCGGAGGAACTTTTTAAGGCGGTGGCGGGGCAAAATAAGCGAATCGTCGCTGACGGATCGTCGCAGCATTTGACGAACACGCTGTGGAGGTGAGCGGCCGCGAGCGAGCGGAGCGGAGCGGAGCGAAGCGAGCCACAGCAAACACAGACGAGCAGCAACTAACTCAATACACAGCTTTACGGTTGCCGGAAAGCTTGATTTGGGGAAAGAATTGATTGAGAAACTGTGGAGTAGGGCGTGCGGGGGGGAAGGGACTTCGAGCAACGACGGCGTTCAGCAGCTCGCGTTCTTTTATGCCGCAGCTCAGATCGAGGGGAGGGAGCTCAATTTAGAGGCACCGCCCAAATTCCTTCTCGACCAGATTGAATCAGTCGTGTCAGAAGTTGCCGACTCACGAGCGCAAAATCTAGTCTCCAGGACCCTGAATGAGATGAAAATCGACCACATCATGGAGGTGAGCCCTTTCAAACACGGGGGGAATAAAACCACTTTCAATACCGGGGACATGCTGAACATCGACATTGTGATACCCATAAATGGGTATTGCGGGAATGCGAAGAAGATCGCGTTGGAATTCAACGGACCATCTCACTACGTAAAATGTAATGGGCAAGACGTCGAGAGTGGGTTAACGAAGTTCAAACGAAGGTTGGCCGGAAAGCTTGGGTTTTCTTACAAGAGCATCCACTGGAACGAATGGCGGTTGGCTTTCGACGCTAACAAACAAACAGATTTGATTGGGAAGTTGTTCAAAGAATAGTAGAAGTGAAAAATTGCCCTAATCCTAATCATTTATAACAAATTTATTACTCCCCACTATAATACTATAGGACTACACATCGATAATCTTCCCCTCACGTTCTTTACGCTCGTCCTCCTTAATTTTTTCCTCTTTCTTCATTCTAGTTGGAGTGCCATCAACCTCGCCCTCGTCAGTCACCCCGAAGAACGAACTGCGGATAAAATCTTCTACAGCTC
>BRYC01000805.1:0-21360 GCA_030267985.1 Parmales sp. scaly parma
GCCACTCGCTGTGGTTGCTCCAGTCAGAGCATTGACTCCGTCGAGGTAAGCCGCACCGGTGACGCTGGTCACACCGCTGCTCGTCATGCCTCCGCTCGCAGTAACAACTCCAGTCAGCGCCACCGTGCTGTCAGCTGTAAGCGCTCCGGTGATGCTCGTGACTCCGCTGGCGGCCAAATTGCCGCTAACAGTGACAGCCGCTGTCATGGCGACAGTGCTGCCGGTCGTCAGAGCCCCAGTGATGCTTGTGACGCCGCTGCTGGTTAAACCTCCACTTGCCGTAATCGCATCCGTTGCGGTAAAGGTTCCATCAGTAGTTAAGGCACCGGTGATGCTCGTGACTCCGCTGCTCGTGAAACCGCCACTCGCCGTGGTTGCCCCAGTTAGAGCGTTGGTTCCATCGAGGTAGGCCGCACCGGTGAGCGAAGTCGTTCCGGAGGAGGCAATGCCACCGTTGGTGGTGAGCGCAACTCCAGTCACGTACGCAGCACCTGTGACGGTTGTGACGCCGCTGCTCGTAAAGCCCCCACTCGCCGTGGTGGCTCCAGTCAGAGAATTGACTCCGTCGAGGTAAGCCGCGCCGGTGATGCTCGTAACGCCGCTGCTCGTCATACCGCCGCTCGCAGTAACAACTCCGGTCAGCGCCACCGTGCTGTCAGCTGTAAGCGCTCCGGTGATGCTCGTGACTCCGCTGGCGGCCAAATTGCCACTTACAGTAACAGCAGCTGTCATGGTGACAGTGCTGCCGGTCGTCAGAGCCCCAGTAATGCTCGTTACGCCGCTGCTCGTCATACCGCCGCTCGCAGTGACAACTCCGGTCAGCGCCACCGTGCTGTCTGCCGTCAGCGCCCCGGTGATGCTCGTAACTCCGCTGGCGGCCAAATCGCCACTTACAGTGACAGCCGCTGTCATGGTGACTGTGCTGTCTGCCGTCAATGCTCCAGTGATGCTCGTAACTCCGCTGCTCGTTAAACCTCCACTTGCCGTGATCGCTTCAGTGGCGGTCAAGGTTCCATCAGTCGTTAAAGCCCCGGTGATGCTCGTAACGCCGCTACTCGTGAACCCCCCACTCGCCGTTACCTGCCCTAATATACCGGCGTTTTGCTGGACAACCAATGCCCCTTTCACATTAATACCCTCAAAGTGGCTCGCTCCGGTATGCGTGGTGACTCCACTGCTAATGAACCCCCCTTTGCTCTCCATCACGCCAACAACCTCCGCTCCGCCCATAACCTCTATCCCGCCCTCGAACTGTACAACGGTACCGTTAAAACCTGAGATGACCCCAACCCCAACCACCGTTCCATTTTCCATGTCAACTTTGTGACCTTTCAAATCGAGGTCTGAGTTCAAGGTCGTTTTCCCGTCAACTTCAAGAGTTTTCCTGACAATAGCCACTCCGTCGATTTCTAGTTGTTCAGCATTCGTGGCAATGCACCCGAACGACGTTTCTGACAAAATATCGAGATACATCGATTTGAATTTAAGTGTAGACACCTCCAGATTTCCAACCACGATGTTACTAACGTTGCTGGCCCCCACACCCAAACCATCCCCAATAACAAACGTTGCCTTTGTCAGATCTATTTCGTCGCTTACCACTACATTTTTCGCGAAAATGGTGTCTGTCGTGTTGACTCTGCTCGCCTTAATCTCTTGGCAAACAATTTCACTGCGCGAGCGAAGCGAGCGAACCAAACGAATTGGGTGGGTTAGCTTATTGTGGTGGATAGTTGGCCGTCTGCAGCCATTTCGCGCTCGCTCACCTGCTCGGCACGTGAATATTTCCAAAAGTTTCGGTTATATTTCCCGCTTTCAAGTTGCCCTTCACCAACAAGTCGCTATTAAAGTTGAAGCTACCATCCTTCATGACTCCAATGGTCGCGTTGAAATTTGCCCCATCGTTGATAACCTGCAGCCTCCCTCTATCTTCGTTCTGCAAAATCAGCTGCCCGCCACCGACCAGCCTCACGTTGCCTCCCGCCACCTCGAACTTCTCCTGTGGTGTGTTCGTTCCTACACCCACATTTCCCCCAGATTCCTCATTGGCAAGCAATAAGTCGCCGAACATAACATTCATACTCATCTCACTCTTACTGTGTATCTTCAAATGCCCTTGGACGTCACTGACAATTTCGGCTCCCATTGTGTCGTACTTCCCTAACGCTTGGTTCCCGAATATGACCCCAAATACATTTTGGGGGTCCGAATATTGTGCCGTTTCTTGTTTGGAAATTCGAATGATGGATTTTTTGTCGTCCCTAGCCGCAATTTCAAGTGGGTAGACAACTTCGAGGAAGAGCGAATCAACGTTGATATTGACTCCGCCGTTCTCCTCCACAATTTGAACAACTCCGTTGTGGATATCCAAGACATCCGCGCTCCAACCAACGTGCCCAATTCCGTAGATCTGGCTCAGTAATATCCAACTCAACAGCGAGTTCAGACACAGAATCCCCACGATTGCCGCAACAACAAGCATCATAGTGTTAACAACATGCTTTACTCTGTCGCTCCAGTCCCGACGGCTGAAAACCATGTGTCGGGCAAAATCGTTTTTGTTGCCGAATGGGATCATGTGCTTCATTTTGTTTGCAAGATCCTTGGCTTGTTCGGCGCGAGGGGTAACATTATCCAGCGAAAAGAGCGCCTTCATCCGCTCTTCTTTCATTTTTCGGCGCTCTTTCTCGTCATCCGATTCGTCGGAAGACGAATCGTCGGAAGGGGGGGATTCTACATCGCCATCGCCGTCGCCTTCGCCTTCGCCACCGTGCGGGTTGGCTTTGTACTTCTGCTGCACATTTTGCCTGTTAGCCCACTTCACCTTCTTGGTTTTTTTCTTGATGGATATTCGTCTCGGCACGATCAATGCTGGAACTGAGCTGTTTGTGGATAAATCCGAGTCGGAATTTTGGGGAGGAGATGGAAATTGAGGTGGGGGAAGTGGATTTCCTTTATGCGGTGAAGTGAGGGTTCGGCTTTTTATTGGAGAGCTATCCTCGTCCTCAGAACTGATTTCCTGAACTTCCATATGTTATATCATGTTGGAAAACGTCTGCGAGGACGGCCAAGATTTAAATTTTCAAATTTTGTTAAAAAATTTTCGAATTTTTTTTTTAAGTGGCAGTATTTACAGCACATTTTTCATGATTACACGAGATCTTATTCTCAAGGTCACTGGGGAATATGACGTGGCAATCGTTTGCAAGTTGCGATTGTCGCACCTCGAAATCGTCAAAATAGCAGGGTTGAATGATCTTTCAAACTTGCTTGAACTCAACCTTTCCAGCAATAAAATTGTCGATATTGGCAACCTCTCGTATAACATCAAGCTTCGCAGGTTGGATTTGAGCTGCAATTCGATTAGCTCGATTAGAAGCGACTCTCTATGTGGCAACAAGCAGTTGGAGTTCATTTGCTTGGAGGGCAATCTGATCAATAAAATTGAGGACGTTAGGAAATTGATGGGGCTTGAGAAGCTAAAAAGTCTTTACCTACAAAACTGCTTGAAAGACCTCTCAAACCCCGTGTGCGAGCTACCCAATTATTTTAGCAAGGTCGCGGACTTCTTGAACCAGCTGAACATCTTGGATGGCGAGAGTGTGCAGCTCATGCTGGAAGTTGGTGAGAGGAACGACATAGACAATGTTAAGGCTGACAGCAAATACAGCGAAGAGCTGGAAACAGATGATTGGTTCAATGGAGCGGTGTTGAGTGAGTTCAATGGAAACGTGGAGGAGGGAATAATGGAAACGGATGTTGAGGTGAAAAAAACTGTCAACGTGATAGAGGGCGATTTCAAGGTGTTTGCGGCAGAAATGAAGAAAGTCGAGTACTTGTTGGGCAAAACGGTGTAAATAAGATATGATAAAAGTGATAAAGTAGTTACGCATCTTTCCCTTCATCTCTCTCATCCCATCCCCACCCCCATCCCCACCCCCATTAATTCACCTCAAGCCGTACTTCCTTCACTTGGGGACCGCCACAACCTTCCCAGTCGACTCCTTGCAGCTCTGGGTAGCTCCAGCGCTGCTGCTGCTCCCAGTCCTGGTCATGGCATCGTCCGCCGAGTAAATTTTCAAGAAATCCAACACCACACTTGTGGGACCGTCTCCCGCCTCAGGCTCCTGGATGCACCGGTTGAGGAGGAGCATGCCCTCGTGGAGGGCTCGCAATTCTGCCTCACTCAAGGGAGGGGTGGTCGGCGCCTTGCACGTCTTCTTGTGCTTCTTCCACGCAGTCTTCTGGCACTCGGCGGAGCAGAAGTAGCTGGTTTTGCACCGGGCGCACGCTTTAGTTGTGGCGGTCTTACAGACGTCGCACTTGTGGGTCGGCTTCTTCAGCATGACCTCCACCTCGACCAGCTCAGCCTTGTCGTACTTCATGTGCTTGATGAACGTGCAAGCGGTGTTGTAGGTGCCGTAAACCTCCTCGTCGACGAACTGCTTGGGGAGGTGTTGTCGGAGGAGGGTGGGGAAGGGGGTGGAGGAGATGTGGGTGGGGGTGAGGCGGAGGACCTTTACGATCTCTCGGCACGCCTTGTATTGGGATGGGCCAGCATACTTGAGGGCCGTGAAATCATAGGAGTCCTTAGCCATGAGGGAAAGTGGGTTCCGATGGATCATTCGAAGAGCAAGAAACACGAGGGAGTCGCTGTATAGCTGGCTATTGCAGGCAAGATCTCGCAGAAGAATAGAATTGTCGTATTTGAGCACTTCACGCACCAACTCGTCATCGTGCTCGTTGATGAACTTGTGACAGTCTGCATACGATCGTGATCTGATCCACCCAGTCATCTCACTCCTCCAATAAGCCACTGGTGCGTACAAGCGGGTCATCCCCTTCAAACCCAACGAACAAGCTTCCTCGGGAGTGAGGGAGAGCAAGTCGATGATCTCAGCACAGGCTCCACTCCTATGGGCAATGTCGAGGGGAGTTTCGCCTTTATTGTCTCGTGTGGTGAGGGCCTCTGGATTCCAGGCAATCGACCGCACGCCCACAGCGGCAAGAACATGTGTGTGTGTCTGAGCTTTCGCTGCCATCCAATGATGTGGCAGTCGTCCATGCTCATCTCTCTCCTTGTACTTTCTCCCGATCAAATCGGTGGAGCATGATTTTTTGTACCGCGGGCCAATCACATTTCTTGAGTAACCTATGGTGCTCATTAGGAACCATTTTCCAATTCGTTTTGTTTTGCCTTGTGAAGATGTTGTCGCTATATCATCGATGAACAGATTTCCTGATTTTCGAACATGATTTTCGAACTTGAAAAACACAGATTGATTTATGATGCCTGTCATATCCTCAGGTCCCCCCCTACTCCTCTTTCTGGTGACAATTCCACCTCTTCTCTGCATCATATATGGCTTCGTCGTCCAAAAATCTCTTGCACAGTCGAACTGTGACATGACTTACTCTGCTCCCATCTACATGGACCAACATTTGTCCCCCCCACCCAACCATAACTACAAGCTCTTTGAGTACAAAGATGCACGCATGGGCGATCGTTCACCATCAACGAAATTGTGCATCCATCATCCGGTTGTTTTTTTGCCTGGACACTGGGGCAGCCACGAACAAGGTCGTTCTGTGGCATCCCACGGATACGACCTTTCTGGAATGCACGCCACACCAAATCCCAACTCCAACTCCCCCCCCCCTCCCTACTACACAACATTTGTGTTAGATTTCGACTCTGAAGCTTCCGTCTTCTCTTCTGAGATCATCGACTTGCAATCTGAGTTTCTCATTTCCTCCATTTCCCACATTCTGAACACGAAGGCTTCATGTCTGACAAATTCCCCCTTTGAAACCGTTACGATTGTTGCGCATTCTATGGGTGGAATCGTTGCCACGAACATGTTTACGCTTCCAACGTTTCTCGCCCAGCTACCAAGCAGTCCGGTCAAGACGATAATAACCCTGTCCACGCCGCACGTCAGGTCACCGGTGTCGCTGGACAAATCCATGTCTCTCCTGTACGACAAGATTGACGAGTTTTGGAGTTCTACCAGTCCCACCAGTCCCACCTCCACAGTGGCCTTGCTGTCGTTCTCGGGTGGGCGCCGCGATGAGCTCGTTGCGCCGGAGCTGTGCGAAACGTCTTTTCGTTCCGGGGCCACGTTGCTAGTGTCTGACGTTGCCGACGAGCCATCGTCTACCACCTTCTTCTCCGTCGCCCCTCTGCTGAAGGGTTTGGACCACCGCTCCATTGTGTGGTGCCGAAATTTGCTGATTAAGTTGCGACCGGTGATATTAGAGTCGTTCAACGTGGGGGGAAATGTTGATGGGAGGAAACGGCTGGAGATACTAATGTTGCAGTTGCCTCGAATTGGCGACTCGTCGCCGCTCCGATTCCGGGCAAGATTAGCCGCAGAGGACGATTCATTAGAACGGTCGATGAACAAATTCGAGCATTTTGCCTACAAATGCGTTTCCAACTCGGGACAGTTTGTGGAGCGGGTGGTGCATGTGTGGATTGTTTTGGCGATGCTGTATTATTTCAGTGGGTCTCACTTCAGTTCGACGGTGGTGTGCACGGTCGTGCCTTTGTGGTGGTGCAAGGAGACACCAATTATTGCCCACTCGATTTTGGTTCTTGCAACAAAATGTCTCCACATTGTCTTCGTTGAGGGTGGGAGTTGGCTACGAGGGCGCGGGATTGGGACTCGGAGCGGGAGCGGGAGCAACGCGGCAATGTTCAGTTGCACTAGGGCGGTGGAACTGAGCGTGGTGATGGGCTGGTGGCAGGGGGGGGAGAGGAAATGGATTTGGAGAATTTTGCTGTGTTTTTTGTTTCTTGGAGCTTTGTGCGATGACAGCAAGGCTAAGGCTATGCTTGGGCTTCAAGTTGGTTTGATCCCACTCATCATTGGTGGATCGGTGCGACCGCTGCTGGCGTACTATTTCGCCACTTGCGATTGGGGTGATTATTTGCCCAAACTGGCCCACGAAACTGAAAATATGTCGGCGGCAGTGTTCCTAGTTTTTGTTCTCGGCGTTTGGTGGGGAGAGTTCGCCACCTTGGAGCACGGCAGCGCGTGGAGGATAGAATCGCTGGTGGTTTGGTTTTTTTTATTGGTTTTCATGAAAAAACTACTCACACACACAAAAACATCAACAATCCTGAAAAAAGAAGAATAGAGTAGAGATGTTTTTTTCAGGAACCTACCCTATTTCTTTCAATATATATCAATATTTACCATACTTTTTACTCTTCTAGCTTATTTTATCCTATTTGTGGAGCGAGTGTGGATCAACCAACGCTTCAAGTTTCATTTTCGTTATGTCGAAAACTGCGCCGAGCGAAGCGAGTCGCATTTTTAATGAAGCAAGGGCGAAGCGAGCCAAACAAATGGAGTGGAATTAGTTTAGTAGTGGATGTATTTCTGTAGCCACATTTCGCGGGATTCGTCGCTCGAGTCTTCATCAATGCTCGCTGGTTTCGCTCGCTCACCTGCAAACATTGTTGAGCAGGCAGGTATCGACCTTGCCGCGCTCGCCGTGACGCCCACGTAGAATCGCGCAAGTCCACCCTCCTTGTACATTATCTTCACTGTTTGCCACCAATTTTGTTTGTAATTCGCGTATCGGTGAACCATCATTTGGCTTTTGATCACATCGAGGGGGCACGTGCCAACCCAGTAGCAAAGCCCGGCAGTGGCTCCAGCAATAAGTCTGTCCGGGAGCGACAAATCTGCCAGTTTGATTTGCTTGGAGGCAGCAATTTGCTCCTTCATCATTTCGTTTACTGGGAAGAAGACTGCACGAGGGTTAGTTTTTTTCACAAAAAATCGCTCGCTCACTCACTCACTCACTCACCTGCATTCGCCGGCACATTCCGAATGATAGTGGCCGGTAGTCCTTGGTACAAACCAACCACACCATACACCTTGAACAAAAATTTCCCACACTCCGGGACCGTTTTGTAGGGAGCTACATACGCGGGGTTCATTTTCTGCTTAATGACCTATAATGAAAGACGAGCGAAATGAGCGAGCCAAACGAATTGGGTGGGTTAGCTTAGTAGTGGATGCAGCCATTATGTCTGTAGCCTTTTCGCGCAATTCATCGCGAGTATACTCGTAAAGGTAAAAAAAGGCGAATCACTAAATCGGTCGGAATTCTAACGTATTGAGGTCTTAGACGCTCAAAATTGGACACGGTGGCGGGTTCGGCCAAACGCATCTATTAACGAGAGAGGGTTGTTCAGGGACGGTCCAAAACACGCCTTCTGCACGTCAATGTGAAAAACTCAAAAAAGGCAAAAAAATGCGAATCACTAAAACGACCACAACTCCAAACACATTGCCTTTAGACAGTCAGAATTGGACACGGTAGCAGGTTCGGCCAAGAGCATTTTTTTATGCGAGGGGGTTGTTCAGGGACGGTCCAAAACACGCCATCCTCGTGCCAATGTGAAACCTAAAAAAAACTCAAAAAAAGGCGAAGCACTGAATCATCCCCAACTACATTACATACAACCTCTTCGGCCACTCAAAATTGGACACGGTGGACGGTCCAAAACAGCTTCGCTCGCTCAAGTCTCGCTCGCTTCGCTCACTCACCTGAGTTTGAAGTTTGGTTTTGATCAAATCTATTGGAGTTTCAACAGACGCAATGACCGCCCCGGTAATTCCACCAGCCAGGAAAAGCTTCTTGTAACGAGCGGACTCTTTTTTCTCGCTCGTAATGGCCAGCTGGCGGCTTATTTTGTGAAATGTTGCAAAGGATATTGCCCTGAAAAACATTTGTCCAAGGAGGGGCGAAAGAATGCCAGCATAGAAACCACTCAGTCCCTCCTGCTTCAACGTCTTTTTTGCACAATCTATCATGCCGCTGTAGTACGGGTTGATATGAGGTTGGGTCTGAAGCCGGACTTTCACCGTGTCAAAAGGGTGTCCTACCAAGCAAACCGCTATACCCCCAATCACCCCCGAAACATAGTTTATTATTGAATTATATTTTCCACCCTCTCCAGACAATATCGAGTGCTTCTTGTCGAGTGTGTGCGTTGTGGGGAAGGGGGGTTCGCGAGACATGCCAAGGGGTAAGAGATGCTGTTGGTGGGTTGAAGATATCTTTCTAAAAAGTTGGGTCCGGATTTTTCCGCTGAGGAGTTTAACAAATTGATGAAGTATGGTGTGAAGAAAGTGTGCTATAAAGTGAGATTGTGCTGTCTCGAAAATCCTACTTGTCGAAATCAGAACTCGAGCCGATTTTTTTTGCTTCAATATTTAAGGAATGACCCCAGCCAAAATTTAAACCAAACATTTTGGGTCGTCTATTAAACAACAACAACCCTAAGCCACGTTTCTCATTGTCGATAGGAGAACCACTAACAATCAACAACAAAACACAAACTCAACAAAACACAAAACATCATGGCTCCCGGAAAAGGAAATGGAAATGAATTTGGTGTTTTTGGCAACCTAGCTCCTCCCGCCTTATCTGGCACGACTCCAATTGGAAAGAGAGAACGCAAATCAAACTACATAACGATAGATGGACACACTATCGATAAAAGAAACAATTATAGGGTCACAAATGGCGAGTACATATTTGGGGCAATGGAGGGTGATGGAATCGAAGAAGGAATGTACCAGAAGAAGAAGAAGAGCAAACCATCAGGTCCAAAAGTTGTCAAACAATTAACAGTCGAGCAGAAACAAGAAAAAATAGTCAAGGAGAAAGAAAAACATAATTTCATCAAGCACAACGATTCGGTTCGAAAGATGACGGAGGAAGCTAGGATCAAGCGTGAGCGTTTCTTCAAGGCAAACCTCGACAATGGGATTTCCGAATTCCTTGAGGACTCAATGATTGCAAAACTGCGGCACCCGTCGATTTCCGCTTCTGTAGAAACACCGAAACCCCTCAATATTCAGCCATACGATTTGGTAGGAGACATGCGTGACTATCAGTTGATGGGTTTGAACTGGATGGTGAGTCTGTCTGAGATTCTGAGCCGACCAAACACGCACACACACCCTTTCTAACCCTCCTCCTCCCCCCCTCCACCCCCGCACCCGCTTTTTTTCCAGATCAACCAGTACCACAACGGTGTCCCAATGATCCTCGGCGATGAAATGGGACTCGGAAAAACCCTCCAGACTATCTCCCTAATAACCCACCTTAAGGAGAAGGTCACTCACGGCCAAACTTGCCCTTCCCTCGTCATCTGCCCCCTTTCCGTTCTCAACTCGTGGTCCAAGGAGATCAAGCGTTGGAATCCGGAACTCAACTTCCTCATAATGCACGATTCCGACCTGGTCTCCCGCGAACTTACGCGGCAAAAAGTCATGGCCAACCCCACCAGCTACGACATCATCGTGACGACTTACGAGATGGCGAAGAATCCGTCCCTTTCCACCATGTTTCAACGCCTCCACTTCCAGCTCGTCGTTCTCGACGAGGGTCACATAATCAAGAACGAGCAAGCCCAAATCTCCATTGCTGTTCGCAAAATGCACTACTGCAGCACCCTGATTCTCACAGGAACTCCCCTCCAGAACAACCTCACCGAGCTTTGGGCCTTGCTCAACTACTTGTTCCCCAAGTTCTTCGTCTCGAGCGAGAAGTTCAGCAATGCGTTTGACATTGGCAAGCAGGTGAGTGAGCGAAATCGAGCGAGTCTTGAGGGAGAAAAGAGTACGAGCCACTACTAAACAAAATCAACTTTATTCTCAATTCGTTTGGCTCGCTTCACTCGCCTCCCCCCTGCTTCACTAAAAATGCACCTCGCTTCGCTTTGCGCAGATTGTCGACCACAAGGTTCTCGAGAACGCCCACAAGCTCCTCAAGCTTTTCATGCTCCGACGCCTCAAGGTCGAGGTCGAGAAGCTACTCCCCAAGAAAGTCGAAATTCAGGTCAAGTGCCCCCTCTCCATCGTTCAGCAGAATTGGTACCGCGCCCTGTTGATCAAGGACACGGACGTTCTATCCGAACTTGACAAGGCCATATCCAAAAGCACGAACAATGACACAAACAAAGAAGAACTAGTCACGAAATCCAAGTACAAGCAGCTCAACAACCTCATCATGCAACTTCGCAAGGTGAGCGAAAGCGATAGAGCTTTGAGGAAGACGATACATATATACGAGCCAGCGAGCGAAGCAAGCAGCAAGCGAAGCGATCTAGTCACAACTGGTGTATGGTGTTGCTGGGGCTGGGGCTCGCTTCGCTCACAGCTCGCAAGCCTTGAGGAAGACGATACATATATACGAGCCAGCGAGCGAAGCAAGCAGCAAGCGAAGCGATCTAGTCACAACTGGTGTATGGTGTTGCTGGGGCTGGGGCTCGCTTCGCTCACAGCTCGCTTCGCTCACAGCTCGCTTCGCTCACAGCTCGCTTCGCTCACAGCTCGCTTCGCTCACAGCTCGCAAGCCTTGAGGAAGACGAGAAATATATACGAGCCACTTCTAAACTAACACTTTACATTTATTTTCAATTCGCTCCCCGCGCTCAGTGCTGCAACCACCCCTTCCTCTTCGACGGCGCTGAGGACGACCCCGACGAGACGTCGCTCGAGGACCTCATCTCCTCGTCCGGAAAGCTTGCCGTGCTGGACAAGCTACTCATCCACCTCCACAAGAACGGCCACCGAGTCTGCTTGTTCAGCCAGTTCACAACGGTTCTGGACATCATCGACGACTACTGCCGGATGAGGGGTTGGCGGTACACTCGCTTGGACGGAAGCACCTCTAGAGTTAGCCGAACCGTCAGGGTCGACCGCTTCAACGCCCCCGACTCGAAGGAGTTCCTTTTCTTGATGTCAACTCGGGCCGGGGGAATGGGGCTGAACCTGCAAACAGCCGATACGTGTATTCTCTTCGATAGCGACTGGAACCCGCAGCCGGACCTCCAGGCCCAGGCTCGCGTTCACAGAATTGGCCAGAAGAAGCTTGTCCACGTGTACAGGTTGGTCACCGACGGCACCGTCGAACAGAGGATTGTCGAGAGAGCGCAGAAGAAGCTCTTCCTCGACCAAGCCGTCAACCGTGGCTCAACAGCCATGGCCGACGCGGCCACCGGAATCGGAACGGAGGAGGTGAGGTTTGCGATCTTTGGAGGAAGACGAGAATACGAGCCCCGTACTAAACTAACTTTATTACGCTCGGTGCAGCTTCTCAACACCCTTAAATTCGGGTCTGACGCAATCCTTGGAAACAAATCCAACTCCCTTCCCACCAACATCGCCATTAAAACATTGTGCGATCGAACTCGCTCCACGGAGGAAATCGTCTCCACCAACAAGAAAATAAAAGCCTCCGGCGATGCCTCCGGCGATGCCTCCGGCGATGCCTCCGGCGATGGCTCCGGCTGCGGCGACGGGCTCACCCTCACAACGATGACCGTTGGAAACTTTGATGCGACCTCCGATCAGTTCAACACCAAGGAGCTCCACGGCATCGACTTTTCGGCCCTTCTCAAGCAAGTTTCTACCCAGAAGAAACTCACCTCTGAGAAGTCAATAGCCGAAGAATTCAAGCGCAAACGGGAATCCACAATGGTGAGCGAGCGAAGTTTGGAAGACGAGAATACGAGTCACTACTAAACTAACATTATTTATAATTCCACTCAATTACAGATCTGGGTTGACTGTGCTGGCTCAGGCTTGGGAAAGCGTACAATGGTCTCCAAACTAAACAATTACACGCTCCAGGAAGGCGAGGGTTCCGTGTTTCGTGAATTGAAGGCGGGTTCGAAGGCTGCAGCAGCGGTTGAGAAGAGGAAAAAGAAGGTGAGCGTCGTTAAACCTCCATTCGTTGGAGTTGCGAAGAGTGCGAAGCGACTAACCCAGTCTTGCTCTCGTGCTTCGTTAAAAATGCGCCTCCGCTTCGCTCGGCGCAGGTCATTACTTGGGTGTCACAGTCCCGCTGCCAGTGTTGCGGCGGAGGCGGCGATCTGATCTGCTGCGACAAGTGCCCTGTGTCCGTCCACCCCAGTTGCGTCGGCTACGACGATGCCGAGTCGGCGCCCAATAGCTACATTTGTCCTCACCACAAGTGCCTCGGCTGCGCCCGCCCTGCTGGTTCTGCTGGTGGACTTCTCTTCCGTTGCCAAACTTGCACCGGCTGCTTCTGCGACAAGTGCGTAGCCGGGCTCCCAGAGGTCAAGCAGATAGGGCGTTGTGATCGGTTCGAGAAACTTGGGTTCGAGCAGGAAGCAGTGTCCACGTACATCCATTGCAGTGACAATTGTGACCGGTACGCGAGGAAAAATCTGGGTTGGTCCGAGGCCTCCCTTCCCCCCACGCCGAAACCTATGAACTTCGACAAGTACTTTGGAAATGCAGCAAAAAAGAAGACGGACAACTTTAGCAGTGTTGTCTCCAAAAAATACCAAGTCTGATTCTCCAGTAGAAATCTTTTTTACTACTTTACACGATATTATCGCCTCCATCATCTTCATATCGGTCGTCATGGTCATATGCGTGGCCCTCCCCTTCCTCGTCCTCCTCCTCCTCCTCCTCCTCCTCCTCATTGTCGTCACTGTCGTACAAGTCCAACGCTTGAGGACCATTCACGTTTTCAATCAACTCCCTCAGCACACTCAACTTGCAAATTCGCGTAAACTTATTGTCGTGGTTGGCACTGATTTTCGCGAGATAGCTACTGCTATTCTCGGAGAAAACGTCAAACGAACTTGGCACCCCAGACGCACTCTCCTTCAACACTTGCTCGTGGACGTTCAGCTCGTCTCCATCAGCTTCGTTCTTCTTCAGCGCTAGAAGCTTATCGGTGCTCAAACCGCAACTTTGCGCTTTCACCGCGTCCTGGACATCCATCAAACTCATGTTATTCAACGCGTAGGTCTCTCCGCCGTCCTCCTCCAAGCTCCTCTGGTAGTCAGTCAAATCTTTCCAGATGTTGAAAGCAGGTCTAATCCCGAGGCTGTCCGGCACCAACCTTGTGAACACCTTGATCATCCTCGCGTACGTTTGCTTGGCCATTTGGCTGGCCAAGTCTTGCCTATTTTTCAGCTTTTGCTTCATGTTGAACGCCTTCTCCTTCTGCGCGTACCACGCCTCTGGGAAATCAACCTTGTACTTGTTTCCCTTCTTCTTCTGCATGTCCTTTCCGTACATTCCGATGCTGATCCCCTGTTCGGTGATGTTGTCGCGCATCAGGCTCTCCTGCATGACGTCGCGGGAGAAAATATCCGGCCGATCGTTGGTGGCATCCCGCCAGTACTGATCGCCAAAAATTTTGCTCCTCATGACCCCAGACAGCCAGTGCGCGTAGTAAAGGAAAATTGGGTTTTGTTTGCAGAAAACGATGAACTCGTCGTACTGAACGCCCCCACTCTCGTCAACGTCGATGAATGAGAAAATATTCACCGCAGTCTTTCGCACACTCTTGGAGTTTTTCTTCTTCAGGGGATTGTACCGCTCATCAACAAACGTGACAAGGTCTTCCAAGTCAACTATCGTAATGTTGGGGTCGAAAACATCTCCCCTCCTGCTAATCAATCGAAAGGCAAGCTCCGCAATTCGATCCTTGTCAAACGAGCAGTACTGCCACGCGGTGACGATGAAGTCTCGAATTGATATGAAACCGTTGAAGTTTCTGCGCCGAGCGAGCCAAACGAATTGGATTGAGTGGGTTAGCTTAGAAACGGATGTGGGTGGCGCAAATAGCCATTTCCGTTCGTTCGCTTGCTCACCTGTTGAATATGCCAAAGAGTCTGTCGGTCCACACATTATCGATCACCTTGAGCTCAAAGTAGGCGAGAAATTCCTGCTTGTCCATCGAGTTGTCATCGTTGGCATCAATTTGGGCCCACAGCTCCACCCACCGGAGCTTGTCCTCGTCGGAGAGCGAAAGCATCCGAAACGCAGCAACAAGCTCACCACGGTTGTCCATGTACTTCTCGAGCATGTACTGGTCCTTGTTCACCGCGTGAGTGACCTTTCCGAAGAACTCCCACATGACCCACGCGTACACGAACACCACAGTCTTCGAAAAAACATGGGCCAGCCACTTGAGCAAACCTCGCAGCAGCAACAAAGGACAAAACAAACAATTTGCCATTTTAATGCACAATGAACATTTGGTTGCAGCAGTCTTCTTCTCGTTATCCTTCGCAAACCTCAGTTTGTCCATGTGTTCATCCAGCGCTTGCTTCTTGATCGAAGTGGACTCCTCGTTGTCGTGCTGCTCAAGTTTTTTTAAAGCAATAATAGCACCAGAGTCCTCCTTGGTTTGGACCTTCTGCAGGCCGTCTCCTTTGGGGCGTCGCTTGAGCTTTTTGTCGGGGGGCTTGCCTTTCGCTCCCGACTTCCCAAGCAGAAACTGCTTCTTCTTTGCCACATTTGACTCAATCTCATTTATCGGTTTCAGCACATTGCTCACGTTTGATCTGAACTGAGAGGTCGGCGCAATTGCTTCATTTCTGAAGTTCCCCCCTTTGCCCATGGCGGCGCAAGAGGCAGTAAAAAATGAGAGAGCAAGGTTAAAGAAGATTTTCCTGCAACACAAACACCTAAACTCGAAACGTGTAACGAATTTATTTAGATCCTTTTGACGCACGCACCTCCAGATCGTTACTTTAAAACTCCAACCTCGTCTTCTTCTCATAATAAACATAAATAAATATTAACATGTCTGAAGTGCCAACACGACGAGCACCAAGACGAAGAAAACCTCAAACTACCCCTGGGAAGAAGATCAACCGAAAGTACTTTGAGTTCAAAGATATAATTGTCTCTACTTCTACTCCCAACCTCTCCAACAGCCTAACCCCGTCCGAAGCATCTTACTTCTACGACGATATCTCAGACTCAATCACATTCATTGACCCGAGATCCACATTTGATTTCCAATCATATGAGCGAATTTTGTCTGATGACGACGGCTGTAATTCGTCCGATGACGACAGCAGCAGGTCACCACCACCAAGAGCCAACGTCGTCGCATCATCTTCGATTTCGGACACCTACACCCCCGCGATTAACCGAATGATAAACCAGGCTCAGGTATCCATTCCGACACCCAAAATTGTAGGGTGGCAGACGCTTTTTGACGAGGCGTCTCAGGCCGAGTACTACTACTCCACAATCACCCAAGAAACTCTCTGGGAGAAACCGCAAGAAATGGTTGAGTCCGAGCGGCAAGCGAGCAAGTGGGCGCACGGCAAATTTGCGTATGATCGCAATCGCCGGCTCGAGATAAAGAGGCGCAAAAAGGAGGCGAAAGCAGCGAAAAAGGCCGAGGAGCTCGAGACAACCAAGGAAGAAGTCCACAACAACATCCACGAGGGTTTTTATGCTCCCAAGGAGATCAGGCGAAGAGCTGAAGATCTCAACAAGCTCGCAATCGGTTCTCGAACGCGCAACATTGAGATTGCGAATCAGCATCTTTTGAACTGTTCCCTTCTCGATTCCTGCGCCGCACTTCGCGCGAGTAGAAATGCTGGTTCGCGGTCCAAGCAATTCTACATAAAACTGGCAAACACCCACTTCCAGTGCTGGAACGACCTCCTGAACACCGAACAGCTGAAAAAATTGCACATCCGCCAGCAGGCAAAGCGAGAGAAGCTTTCCGGTTTGGGCGGTAAGCAGCACGTCACGGACTACAACAAGAAAAAAATTAGGGATAAGCTATTAATTGTTGCGTTGGAGGCGTACGAAACGGCTTACAACATGCGATACCCCCTTCTGAACCTGGAAAAACAAGGTGGGGGCGGAGGTGGGGGTTCTTCAATGCTGGAAAACTTATTGAGCAAAGCCCACAACAACAATGACAACAACGACAATGACGATAACTCGGTCTCCAATTCGGTCTCCAATTCGGTCTCCACAACCCTATCGTACACAAACCCGCTGGACAAGGGAAATAGGTCAATCATTCTTCTCAACATTGCGAAGATTTACAACCGGTTGGGTTTGGACGGTCAATGCTCATCCATCGTTATGGTTCTCTTCACGCCCGACTTTGCCGACCACGCAACCTCCCTCACACTGCTTATGGCTGGATTTTTATCGTTCACAACGCTGGTCAAATCTGGTGGTGAGCACAATCTCAGCAACGCTACCAAAATCCTAAAATGGATCATTGAAAATGTCGAGGAGGCTTTCAAGAATCAAATGGAGATCAATGCGGCGGCGAATCAAGATGCCAGCAGTGGCGGTAGTACAAATTCGTCTCCCAAGCACAGAAAGCGGGTGAAAGAACACGCGAAAGAGGAAATGGAGCGGAAAATCAACCCAACCTCCCCTCCGGTGTTTTTCAACGTGGCCCTGCTTGAGCCGGAATTTTGCCGCGCAATCAAGATCACGTGCTTGCTAGTTTACGCCCAGCTGTTCATCACTCTGAAAAACAGAGCGGAGGCCATGGTGGCGATTTTGGATGCTTTTACAATTGCCTACAGGGAGAGGGAGGATGGGTGGGGAAACGAAGTGCACGAAAAGTAAGCTATGCGATGCCGAAGGGAAGCGAAGCGAAGCGAAGCGAGGTGAAATATTTATATACTTGATAAAATCATTCTATGCGACTAAACACCCACGCCCACCCCTTTAACAGCCCTGTCTCCTTCTTCAACTCCCCCTCATCGTTTGCCTATGCTGCATCAGCCGCAAACCACATTTTGGGACAGGACGGACTCGGAATTGCCGAATTTTGCTTCACGCAGGCAATCCTCCGAGGAGACGGAAGCCCTGAAACCATGTTTGGACTTGCCGACGTGCAGTACAGAACGGGCCAGGAGGACGACGCAATTTTTACCTTGATCAATTACGTCAACTCGCACGGAGAATGGAACTTGAAAGTTCGGGACCTTTTGTTCACGCTGTCGACCCCCTGGCGCCTTAAATACACAGCGGAGGAAAGCTCCGGAGGTACGCTGAACAAATTTGGCCGGTACGTGATTGCCCGAAGAAGGTTAAAGAACATGAAACAGGCTGCTTTGGATCAGCAGAAGAAAGACGAGGAGAATTTGAAAAAGTTGGTCGAGTTTTGGAAGTTCAAGGAGCAAGGCTGGGTGAAGCGCACCTACGAGAAGTTGAAGGAGAACAGGAACACCGAGCAGGCTAGAAAGTACTCAGCTGCCAGGAAACTGCAATCAACGTGCCTGGTAATCAACGCAAGGAACGAACTCAAGCGGCGGAAGTTGCAGTCGAAGCACTTGGAAGGTGTCGTGAAAGAAAATTTGCTCAAGCTCCTTGGCAACAGCAAGCTTCGAACCTTTACCACGTGGAAGTCTAGAGTCACGGCCAAGAAGAAATACCGAAGCGCCAACTTAATACAAGATTTTGCACGGATAATTTTGGCCAAGCGCAAGATGAGGCAAGAACGGCTGATTGCGAAGGCGCTTGGGAGGGGGACGGAAATGTTCGCGAAGCAGTGCATCAAAGCTTGGCGGAGGTGGGTTCTGGACAACAAGAAAGACAAAACGGCAGTTGCAATGCAGAGGTTGTTCAGGGGGAAGTTGGGTAGGTTCGTGGCAGCCAATGCCAAACACAAAAAGGTTGCTCACGAGCGCATAATACTGATGGTGCTTGGAAAGTCGGCTGCCAACACGGCCAAGGCAACCTTTGAAACTTGGCACTGCAACGTCACGTACATCGTGCACACTAGAAACGCCAAGCTAATCCAAAAAATAACTAGGGTCATGCTGGGCAAGAACCTGCTAGTGCGAATGAAGCGGCAGGAGGAAAAAATTAAGGAGATGGGCATGCTCGTCATGGGAAAGAACTCGGAGCGCATCCAGCTGATCTTCATCAAGGCCCTTTGGGGATTGCTCGAGGACAAGGCAGCGGTCAAGTTGCAGACAATATTGCGAGGGAAGAACGGCAGGAAGGAGCTGGAAAGGAAGAAAGCTCGCGAAAGGAAGATCAAGTCCTTGGCGCGAAGGTGCTTGGGCGGCGCTGGAACCTTTGCGATGGACGGGTGGAAGGCTTTCATTCAGCTCAAGAGAGGGGAAAAGAGCGCCGCGGCCACGAGAATCCAGTCCATTATTCAGGTCTGCCTGGCAAAACGGAAGGTCGTGATGGAGCGCAAGGAGCAGGCTAGGAAGGAGGTGAGCGAGCGAAGCGAAGCGAGCGAGCCTTGATGAAGACACGAAAATACGAGCCAGCGAGCGAAACGAGCAGCAAGCGAAGCGAGCTGGTCAAAATGAGTGTACCGACGAGATTACGAGCCACTACTAACCCCTTCGCACCTTCTTCGCTCGGCGCAGGAACTGATTGCCATGGCCCTCGGAAAGAATGTTGAACGGACGGCCAAAATGTGCCTGAGGAAGTGGTTCGAGTTTGTCGAGCTGAATAAGGGAGCCGCCAAGTTCCAGGGGCTGTTCCGGATGAAGCAGTCGATAAAGAACGTCGAGGTACTCCGCGAGAAGAAGAGGAAGGTTGAAGCCATTATTGCAATGGCGCTCGGGCGTTCCGACCTACGCTGGAAAAAGGTCATAATCGCCAAGCTCGTAGTGAACCGAAAGAAGTGCAAGGCGAAGAAGTCAGTACTCAGGTGTTACCGCGCGTTTTGCGCCAAAACGATTGCCAGGCGGTTCATCGAGAGGAGGAAAAGGCGTCAAGTTGGAATAGTGAAATTTATGAGCGAGTACAGGAGGCAGGTGTTGAGCGTATGGTGGAAGAAGATGGTCCACTTCGTGATCATGACCAACGATGCCAATAGGCTGCAAAGGTTCTTTGGACTGAAAGTGCAGAGGATGAGGGTGAAGCGGGTGAAATTGATCTCCTTCAGTGTTGGGAGTGTTCGCTTGGGCCTGGCAAGCGTTTGCGTTTTTAAGCGGTGGCAAGGAGCAAGGAAAATCAACAAGTGCGTCAAAGGTTACCTGTGGAAGGTCAAGATGAGGGAGATTAGGTGGAAAATGATGCGCTGCGGGGAAATTCTGGAGAAGACCAGGATAACTCGAGAGCGCCGGAATTTAGTCATTTGCAAGAAAAGATGGGGAGCGATGCAACTAATCTGGAGGAAGAGCTACAATTGTCTGAACAGGGGAATTCGGTGCAGCCTGGCAAGGAGAGAATTGTGGAGGAGGGTGGAGCAGGACAGGCTGATTGTGGTTCGGTTGGAGCTGAAGCTGGAAATGAGAATGGGAAGGATATTGAAAACCTGCTTCAGGACGTTGGCGGAGTGTGTGATAGTGAAAATGTTGCTGAAGTTAGAAAAGGGTTTGGAGGTTTTCAAGGAGGAGTTTGCCAACGTGGAGCAGGAGGAAATTGAACCTGAAACAGCAACAACGACGACAGCAACAAAAATTCTGCCACCAATCAAACAGACAATCGCCCTGACGACAGTGGACTACATTATCAGCAAGCGCGGCAGCCTAGAGTACACAATCAAGCAACACTCCATGAATGCAAGGATCAACGTTCACTGCAAGGACGCGCTGTCGGCGAGCTATTTTGCCAACAAGCAGAGCATCGAGCGTACCGGAATTATGCAGTGGAACAGTAGAAACATGACAGAGACGGACTTGCTCGAGCTTGCAAGGAGCACAACGGTCATTGTGTGCAACAGCCCGGACCAAGGGCAAATCGATAGCTTGGTGGGGGTATTGGAAAAGTGCTTTCCGCTCTACACGTACGAAGAGGAAAAAAGAAAGTTTGAACTTCGCGATGAGGAAAACGAGGGAAACGAAAGAAACGATGATGACGACGACAATGAGTTTCTGTACGATGAGCGGGAGAAATATAATAGGGGAGCCGAGGAGGATCTTGACGAAAATAAAGTTGAGTGCCAGCTGCGGAAGCTGGTCTTGGTCGGGGGCAGAAACAGCTCCAGACTTCACATTAAGAAATTGGCTGCTGTAATTTGCGACCCAAACAGCAAGCTAACTAGCGTGTCTATGAGCGGCGTGAACTTGGGAGACGAGGGTGCAATGAGTTTTGCTTCAGAGTTCTCCAAGTCGAAGACGAACATTTGCTTGAAGGACAAGGTGCGGTTCCGCAAGTTGCAGGAGGTGAGCGAGCGAAGCGAGCGAGCCTTGATGAAGACGAGAATACGAGTCAGCGATAAGCGAGCTAGTCTCAACTAGTGTACAGACGAGAATACGAGCCACTACTAATCCTTTTCGCACCTTCTTCGCTCGGCTCGGCACAGCTCACGCTTGAGAATAACTGCATCCGGCAGGCTGGGTGCGCGTGCATATTGAGATCGTTCAAGGACAACTTTGCGTTCGACTTGAAGTCGTTCGTGCTTAGTGGGAACCGGGTTGGGGATACGGTCGTCGTGGCAGAAGAAATGAAGAACTTCGTTTGGAGCCAGCACAGTTTGCGGAGGATCGGGTTCAAGGGCTGCGATTTGGGGACTCTCACAAAGTTGGGGGGGTTCGCCGAAGACAACGTGTGCAGTGGGTTGTGGAAGGGGTTGTTCTTGTTGCCCAAGAAGGGGGGG
>BRYC01000805.1:21481-80636 GCA_030267985.1 Parmales sp. scaly parma
GAGGGGGAGGGAGGGGGTGGGGGGGAGGGGGAAGGGGGGGGGAAGGTGAAGATTAGATTGGTTGATATGAGCGAGTGCAGTTTTACGTCGAGAGGAGCTGCCATTATCGCCAATGCTCTGGTGAAAGATGGAATGGACGAGGAGGAGGAAGAAGAAAAGGACGAGGAGCGCTTCGAAGTTGAAAAGAAGGGGGAACCGAGTGAAGACGAATTCGAACTCGAATTCGGAAGCACACCACCAAAACAAAAAACAAAACAAAAACCTAATGACAACTTGACCGTCGAGGAGATCGACTTGTCTTCAAATGTCATTACTGATGATGGAGCCGATACGTTGATGAAAACTTCCACAATTTCAAAGCTTCGGTTGAATTTGGATCGCAACGAAGTGAGCAATGAGTGCGTGTACGTCGAGGCCATGAGCTTGATCAACAGCGACAATTTGTACGACGTCACTAGGGTTTTTCCGTCGGACGTGTTTGACAGGTTGGGGAGCCCATTGTCAGCAAAACGCGGCGACAGCTTCGTAACCGTGAAGAACTTTGGCTCACCGAAGAGCAAATCTTCTCTGCCGAGCATCTTTGCAACGACGTCGCCAATGCTGGTTAGGAAGGAGGCGAAGGAAATTGCCAAAAAAACATGGTGGAGCACCATCAGCGAGGCAAACTATTGCGAGGAGTACGAAATTTACAAGGACCACGATAAAATAAAAAAATAAGAAATATTAACTGGAAAAACCTTCCATTCTCTAACTTATTTATAATCTAAATGCGGTCATCTTGCAGCTGCGACTTTGACGCTACCTTGGGGCTGTCGACGCTTAGGGGCATCTGACCAATCCGCCTTGTTCCCGGTGAAGTAACCATTTCGAAACATGGCTGGGTTCCCTGGCCCAGTTGAGGGGCGCCAGTCTTGAAGCGAGGTCTGCTGCTGTGGAGGACGAGCTTTCTGAGCCTTCAGTGTCATTAAGAACGCGTTGTTTTTGAACATCGACTCCTGCTCCTTCACATCTTCTTTCTGAGCCGCCACTTGTTTAGGATCGTTCCATGACTGTTCAGACCCCTTGCTCTGACTCTCAAGCTTTCGTATTGTGCTCTGGCTTATGTCGTTGACCTCTTCTGGAGGTGCTTCGTCGCCATACTTGATGTTGTCGTCTTCCATTTGCTCCAAAATGTCGAATATGTTTGTATTCCGGTGCTCAATCTCTCGCTGCTCCTGCATGATGTCCCACCTGGTTCGTGCGAGCGAGTTTTGGGTTAGTTTTGGGTTAGTTTTGGGTTGGGCTTGCTTTGGGTAAATACAATTAGAGTTCGCTCACCACCACTTCCCAATCACCTTCTCCCTCAATTTTCCTTGTAGCTGGTACGCTGGAAACAGCAAGAGTGGGTACTGACGATTGAAGAGGACCCACTCTGCCATGGACACCTGGCCATCGCCATTCGCGTCGAGCATGTCTGCGCCGAGCGAAGCGAGACGCATTTTTAGCCATTATGTCTGCAGCAAATTTCACGAGATCCATCGCGAGTATGCTCGTCTTCCTCAAGGCTCGCTCGCTTCGCTCACTCACCCAACACTCGCTTGACACGAACATCATCGGCGTATTTTTCGCCGTACACGGCAGCAACCATGTCAGTGACTTCGGTTTGGTCCAGCTTGCCAGATTCGTCCGTATCAAACAGGTGGAAGGCAAAGCGACACAAGGACTTCAAATCAAAGCCGCAAAAATTCCACAGAGTTAGAACGAACTCCCTGAAATCTATTTCCCCAGATTTGTCCTGATCCATCATGGAGAACGCCATGTCGCTGAATATCGATCGCTTCAGCTCAAAGTGGTTGTAGAACTCGTCAAGGGAGATCTCGCCACTACCATCAGTGTCAATTTCGAGGAAGCACGAAAAAAGTCGATCGATGTCATCTGACCTCAAACGAAGTTTCTTGAAGTCCATTAAAGCAGCTTCGTCCTGGCCAGGGATTGTGTCGTTCGTTACAAAGTTAAACTTGGCAGGAACAAAATAATACTTATAGCGCCCTTCGGCAGCTTCTATCATAGAGAACAAGCACATAGGAATGCCTTACTGAACATGCATGCTTTGTTTGTATGTGATGTTGTTGAACTGGATTTAAATATGCTTAGAATCAGGTCTGCTGTACACATGTAGCATATATGCTAGGAATGCCAAGTTAAATATGTGTGAACGTTTTGGAAATGAAAAATATCCTATTTGTATTTTACTTTGGAAGACAAGACCCCTATTAAACTGAAACTGAGACATGAACTCACCTCTCAAGACCTTCAACGTGCCTTCAAACGGAGCTATTTCCGTGACTAGCAAGTGTGGAATGCTATTTATAAAACCCCTTAAGGGAACCCAAATGACAACAAGAACAGTGCAGTGCCTCGATACTATTGAATCAACCTCTACTTCTGACGACAACACCCTTGTCATTGTGCGATTGAGCAACAAGAGAACTGGCATTCCAAAAGCTAATGGGACTGGGGGTGGGAATGTTGTTCAGATTTTCTCTTTGGTTGATCCTAATTATCGAGCAACGATCACGCTGGATTCATCTGTTTCAACAACGGTGGCTTGGTGCCCAAATAGCCGGGCCATATCGTGTGTCGACCTTGACAGTAATAACGCAACAATCTATCGGCTGGATGATCCAGATTCTCCCCCCCTCAAGCTGAACAATGTGAAAGACACCCGACTGGATAAGAAGCAAAATAATTTTAAGAACGACTCAATCGCGTTCAACGAGACGAACGGCCAATGCGCGGTTCTGAGTACTCACGGTATTTCTGGTGGTGATTTCGTTAGCGTCTACGATTACGAGGGCCACAATGGCCTACTCAATAGATTCGACCTTTCGGTTCCCTCAACCAACTTCAATGCTGATTCTCATCTAATACTCTACCTCAAAGAATTCATTCTCAACGTTTCCTCGCCAATTAGTAACGCTAATTCCCCACATATTTTCATTCATAGCAGTAAAACAGGGTGCCTGCTGAAAGCGGTCGTCCTAGAGAACATCAGCTCAGGCGTTCGGGATATAGAAGTCTGCCAGCGGGAGCAGAAAATGGCCGTCATTACTTACTTTTCAGAGCGCATCTTCATACTGGATACTGTTAACTTCAACGTCACTTCGGAGTACCGGCATGACGTTGGGGGAGATGACGATTTGGAGAGGTTGGAGAGTTTCATGCAAACCAAATATTTAAAAATGTATTTGGAGAGCAGTGCGCACAAACAAGACGACAACGACCAGAAGATCGAAAAGCTATCGGTCGCGGGTAGTTGCAACGAGGCTCTTGTCAGGCACTTGGTCGAGGGGAGAGTAGCAGCGGCAATCGACAACGAGGAGCGCATAGTTAGTGATAGCGACGTCGGTGACGGCGATGAAAGCACAACAACGATAACAACCTCACCAAACAGATCAACAAGACGCGACCCAACAGCAAGTCATCACAACAAGATCCACGTTTTGGATGAGTATGACTCCTCCTTCATTCCAACGATCCAGGGGCAGGACGGCAAACAACGCAAAATAGTAAACTGCAGTTGGTCTGAAAAGGGAAGGTTCCTCGCTTCGATGATCGCCTGCTGCCCCCAAACAGTTTTCGTGTGGGACACTGATTCCCTTGGTGGTTTGTGCGCAGTTTTAGTTTTTAAGTACCCAGTGTCTTGTATAAGCTGGGGCATCGGTAAAATCAACGGAGGAGAAGAAACTCTGGCCATTGCGAACTCAAGCGTGGGGAAAATCAACACCTGGAGCAAATTTGGCGGATGCATGTTCCACCACGTTCACAGCATGAACGACGAGAGGGCTGTTGGAGTGAGCTGGGGTGGTATTGGCTTGGCTGTGGTGCGAGGAGAGCAAAACTGCGCTTCAATATCACTCTAATAACGATGTGGGGTAGTTATTTCAAAGTAATCGATGGCTTGGCTACAGCGAACAACAATACAGATCGATTTTTGAAATTACGATTTTTAATTGTAATTCTAATGAAAAACAGATTTTTTTGATTATTAATCATTCATTCCCTCGGAGCCTTCCATCTTGCGACAAAAATCGACGGCCTGGGAGAACTTGGAAACGGTTGTTATCAGGGCTGCTAGCTCCACTCGGTGGATCTCCTTCTGGCGGTTTTCGCCCTTGATTCCAAGCAAAATTTGGAAAGCTGTAGATATTCCGAGAACAGCCACTTTTCCGTGGAACTTGCACTTGTTGCACTGCACGCAGTTCATTATTCGGTACAATTCCCGAGTTCGCATGCGGGCCTCCCACAGGACGCCGGTGTCGCTGCTGCTGCTGCTCTCGTACAGGCTCGCGTGAGCTTTCAAATTTTGCCCGGCCTCGTTCTCGTGCATGGAAGCTAAAAAATCGCTCTTCAGGAACTGGCTCAGTTCTAAGGCGGAGCCGGAATCGACCGATATAGCTCCGCTGTCGATCTCCTGCTGGTAGCGGTCGCGGGCCAAATCGACCGCGGAGAGGAGGAGAGCGTAGGCGAAATGCAAGTCGGAAATCGCGTTTGGATTCTCGCCCTTGGTTGACAGCCGCCGCTTGAACTCGGAAACTGCGGTCAAATCACCAATGTCAACGCCGTCGTCGTTGGACGCGTCAAAGTGGCCCGAATCATGCATAGGGCAATTTTCCTCCTCGTCGTCGTCGTCATCTTCGCCAAAGTGGCCCGAGTCGCTGTTGTTGTCAGGATCGTCGGCGGCCAAGGCCTCGTACTCGCCAATTGATCTAGCTACTTGCGACGATATCATGCTATGCAAGCCGCAAACAGCACGGTTGAAATCTCGCTTCCAACTCAAGTCAGGGTGATCTACTGAAAAACAAATCTTTTCGTGAATGAAATTCCATATGGTTTGGCCCTGGTAGCCCGTGTACGCTTCTCGAAACTGGTTCATGTCGTAGTAGTCCTCAGAGGGCATGTCATGCCGTGCCCAACCGTCAATCTCGAAGGTGAACTCACGGGAATCTATCGATTGGATGTGGGGGGGAACCTCGCCCTCATCCACCGGGTACACCTCGCAAGACTCGGACACACACTCTTGCAGCTCTTCGGGCATGTACTCGCAAGAGGCGAGCATGTCGACAGAGAAGAGGGAGAAGTAAGGAAGTTGTTTTATTGTTTGTAGTGTTGACACCATTTGTTGATTTGCTAATGTGTCGATGAGGGGCGAGGATGGGGAGGTAGGGGGGGTGGGAGGAGAGGAAGAGGAAGAGGAAGAGGAAGAGGATGAGGAGGGGCTAGAAAATAACCGTGAGGAGGAGAAGGGTTTATGTGAGAAGGATGGTGAATTATGCAATCTACTGAAGACAGAGTGATAGGATGTCACTGTTTCGATAGAAGAGAGCAGCAACAAACTGAAACTGAAGCTGAAGCATAACACCATTACAAATTGATTTGGCTGGGGTGGGTATAAGATCGGAAGCAAGTTGTGCCCTCAACACCTCAAACACAAGGCGAGCCAAAATCTGATTTTTCTTGTTCATCACTTCATGGATACCCATTAAAATACCATTCTAAATTAATTTTACCTTGTTCAGCAACCACCTCTCCGCCCTCTCCCCATATTCGTTTGAGAACTTTTCATGAGCATGACCTCACGATGTATGCAGACTGTCGCAAGTTCATCAACGAGCACGATGACGAGTTGCCCATCCCTCCTCCTCCAATCCTTCCCTCCCCTCCCCTTCCCTCCTCTCCAAGCACCACAAAATCTACAACCCCTACACCACTTACACATTCATCAAGCACATGAAGTACGACAAGGCTGGAATGTCAAGCCGGCTCACAAGTGCGAAGTCTGAGCTCCCTTAGCGCGAAACCTTGTGCCCGGTGCAAGCGCATATTCTACTGCCTGTTTGTTGCCCAGGTCTGGCGTATTAATAAACATAATCACCATAATTCAAATTCATGCATTCATACCAAAAAACAACTTTAAAATCCTTCTTTATTTTCCTTTCACAGAAGTGACCCATAATCATCATCATCATCATCATCATCGTAACATTTATTATCAACAAGCCTCTGTTTCTCCCCCCCCTCCCCCGTTAGACTTTTAAAATTGTCATCATCATCGTCTTCTTCCAACTCGTGCCTCTCCCTAGCCCTCGGTAACAGCCGCATTCCGTTCAGCGTGACAAGCAACATCGACCCGACATCCGAAATAATAGCGAGCCACAAGCTGCCATACCCCGCGAAAATCATTACCATTACGACCCCCTTGACAAAGACGCTAAACACGATATTTTGCTTAATCACGGCCAGCACCCGCCTCCCAATTTCGCAGCAGTAACCCACCTTCTCGATATTGCTGCGCCGAGCGAAGCGAGGCGCAATTTTAATGAAGCAAGAGCAATACGAGCGAGTCGAAAGAATGGAGTGGATTAGTTAAGTAGTGGGTGTAGCCGTCTGTAGTCATTTCGCGGGATTCATCGCTTCAGTCTTCATCAAGGCTCGCTCGCATCGCTCGCTCACCTGTCCATGAGCGCAACATCCGCCGTTTCCATGGCAATTGCCGCTCCAGCCGCTCCCATTGCCACCCCCACGTCTGCCAGTGCCAGTGCCGGGGCATCATTTACACCATCGCCGCACATCAAGACTTTACCTCCGTTTTTAATTTTCTGGTGCTCCCCTTTCAGCAGCTTGACAAATTCCAGCTTGTCCTCAGGCAGCATAGAGAACCTAACGTTTTCCATATCGATACCCACGCTCCTCGCCACCATTGTCGCCGCCCCCTCCGCATCCCCGGTCAACATGTAAACCTCAATTCCCATCATTTTCAACACTTCCACAAACTTCTTGCTGTTCCTTCGTACCCGGTCGGCCACACAGAATGCCGCTACAATTCCCACTCCTTCCACCGCAACGAACCCGACAGTCCCTCCCTCCCTCTCCCACCCCCTGCACCTCGTAGCCTCCTCCTCAGAAACCTCGAACAAATTCAGTCTCCTCATTAACTTCTCGTTCCCAACATAAACTTTCTCCCCACTCCCCAAATAGGGTATATCTCCAACAACTCCCTCTCCCTTTAAAATCGTTAGATTTTGAGCCCGGTCAGTCTCCCCCACCTCCACTCCTTCGTTCTTCGCCGCCTGGACGAGCGCCGCAGCCATCGGGTGGGAGCTCTCCTTCTCCAGCACTGCAAGCGCCTTGAGGACCGTTTTTCGGTCCCCCCATTGTTTTTTATTCCCCTTCCCCTTCCCCTTCCTCCTGCTGCCAATAACAACGAGCTCCACAAGAGAAAATTTACCCAAGGTTAGGGTGCCTGTCTTGTCGCAGCAAACCGTCGTGACCCTCGCCAACGATTCCAAGTGCAACCCTCCCTTGACTATGATTCCGCGCTGCGCTGTCGCCGCCAGCCCGGCCACGTAAGTAACCGGCGTACTAGTAATCAAGGCGCACGGACACGCCACGACAATCAATACCAATCCCCTCGACAGCCACAGCTTTCCAACCACATCGCCCCAAAACCACGGAATTGTACACATGACGAGACTCGCAAGGATAACCATTGGCGTGTATCTCTTTGCGAACTCGTCCACGACCTTCTCTGTCGGGCTGTTTATAATGAAATAAGCGCAGATAAAGCGATGAAGCGAGCGAGCAAGAATGAATCGTGGTGTTGGTTTCAATTTCGCACGGGCGAGCGGCGAGCGAAGCGAGCTAGTTACAAATAAACATGGTGCTGCAGGCTCGCTTCGCTCGCGGCTCGCTAGTCACAACTAGTGTATAGTGTTTCTAGCTCGCTCTCACCTCCGATTCGCCTGTGCCTCCTCCACCAAGTCGATCAGCTTCGCAACAGCACTGCGCCCGAGCGAATCAGGTGCGAAGCGAATTGAGTAGATAAAGCACGAGACACGAGAGCAGCGAGCGAGCAAAAATAGTAGATAAGGTTAGTTCAGATGCGCGCACAGGTGAGCGGCGCTAAAACACCTCTTTTTCTGGCAGCGGCTTTGAGCGCTCCGCTCCGCTCCGCTTCGCTTCGTTTCGGTTTCGTGCGCTCACCTGTTCTCGGTCGTCTCCCCCACGACAACCGTCAGAGGAGACTGGCCAATATTCATTGTTCCTCCAAACACTTTAACCACACCACATTCAACCCCCTTCTTGACCGGCCGCGACTCCCCTGTCAGCGAGCTCTCATCAACAACACTGTCTCCCCTCACCACCTCGCCGTCGCAAGGGATTTTATCTCCCGACTTGCACAGTACCCTGTCGCCCACAGCCACCTCCTCCGCCGCAATCACTCGCACCCCCACCTCTCCCGTCACCTCGTCCACAACAACTAAATTAGCCAACTGTGGCCTCAGGCTAACAATGGTAGCCAGCGCACTCCTGGCCTTTCCCGTCGCTTGAGTCTCCAGCCACTCGCTTAGGCTGAATAGAAAGGTGAGCCCCGCTGCTTCGGGGAAGTCACCCAGGGACATGGCGCCCACCGCTGCGGTGAACATAAGCACGTTTGCATCGACTCCTCCGCGACGGACGCTAGCGAAAGCCTTCGAGGCGATCTGGGGGACACCCGCGAAGAAGGAGAGGGCGCCAAAGAGCTTCAAGTCTATGACCCAGGTTGGTATCCCCGGGATGATGGCTCCCCCACCCCCGTCCGCCGCATCAGCGCCACCTAAGTAGCCTATCATGCTCACCGCCCACAAGAAACCCGCCAGTTTCACGTTCCAATTCACCCCCGATTCGATCGTGATCTCTTCCACGGCGGAATTATTGAGGTTTGTGTTATTCTTTTTGTGATGCTTCTCCCCAGCATCCTTCTTGATGGTTGCTCCGAACTTCGCCCGGTTCAAATTATCCATGATGGAGCTCGCCGTCGTCACCGTGAATTCGTGCTCCACGTAGACCAGCTTACTAGTGATGTTGAAGGTGACATTCGTCACCCCCTTCATGGGCTCAATAATATTCCTGATTGGTGGAATCTCGCTCGCACAGCAAATGTGCTGCACCAAAAACGTCGTCTTGCCGGCCGTCACGCCGCTCGTGCGGTCCTCCCCAATGCGCTGATCGGCGTCCTTCCTCAAAACGGCGCCAAACTTGGCCGCGTTCAGCTTGTCTACCATGGACGAAGCGGTGGTCAAGCTGAAGTCGTGCTTGACGTACACGAGCTTGTTGGTAATGTTGATGTTTACGCTTCCAACGCCGACAAGCGGCTCCAGAATCTTTTTAATCGGCGGTACCTCGCTCGCGCAGCAAATGTGCTTGACGAAAATCGTCGTCTTGCCGGCCGTCACTTCGGGGGAGGGGGGGGGGATACCGCTCGTCGCAACCTTGACCCTCGAGGGGCTGTGCAGATCGACCGTCAGCTGCGCAGAGCGAAGCGAGGCGCATATTTAACGAAGCACGAGACATGTGTGTGTTGGTTCAGTAGTGGATGGATGTAGCCATGTATAGCAATTTCGCAAAGGCGAGCGGCGAGCGAAGCGAGCAGCGAGTGAAACAGCTAGTCACAACTAGTGTGGAGCGCCGAGCGAAGCAAGGCGAAGCCAGGCGAAGCGACAAAAACTTGAAAAAGGGCGAATAACTGGATCGACCGTAACTCCAACGTATGTAGGTTTTAGGCGCTCAGATTTGAACAAAGCGGCGAGTTCGGCCAGGCGCATCCTTTTGTTTGTTGGTGGCAAGATTGGTCGAGTAATCCTTTCGCTAAGCGATTGTTCAGGAACGGAGTCCAAAAACACACACACGCTTCGCTCACAGTCGTTTCGCTCAAAGTCGCTTCGCTCACAGTCGCTTTGCACTCTTTTGTCACAAGGCTCGCACGCTTCGCTCGCTCACCTTCGGAAACCAACTCGGGAAGTAGTCCTTTAGCACGAATTCTTGCGTAACGATCTGGTAGACGGTTATCGAGAGGGCCGCTCTATCGCAATATTTTACGAAACCGCCGCAATCAGCATCCACATCGCAGCAGTCCTCTACCTCGTGCTCTGCTGGGGTGTCGGCAATGATCCTCTTGTAGATCTCCTTCACTACACCATGGTAGTCCTTGTGGTTGCCGTGCTCGTGCTGGAGGAGGAGAGTTCCCTTCCCTTCGGTGGGATGAACGACCAGAGTGTCCAGGTGATCGCCGTGCTTGATTTTGATGGAGGTGGATTCATGTGGGATAAACAACGAGTGCGAATGTGAATGGTTGCAATCGTCGGGGGCAGCCTCATTCACAGGGGAGGAGAGCGAGTTGTGAGGCGCCAAATCGTTAAGGCCCAAAACCAAAATGCCGTTTTTAGCCAGCATCTGGGAGTGGGTGCTCTTGCTGCAGCACGGATTGTGGGTCTTGGCGTGAGTGTGGATGTGAGGCTCTTGAATGCCACACATGCACTCCTCCGAGTCTGAGTCGGAGTCCTCGGTTAAGCTAGGCAAATGCAGTCCTGTCTTGGGATTCAGGCAGGGGGTCAACATATCGCCAGGGATCTGGTGGCAGGCAAAGCACAGATCGAGCATTGTGAGGTCAGATTTCGACTTGAAAATGAAGAGCTTCTCCAAACCTGTTGAGTCGAACACATGTAATTTTGATCCACAAGTTGAGATAATGGCCTTGGGATCGAACTTTGGTCCCTTCGTCATCGATAGTTAATTGAGAAATGAGCAAGTTTTGAAAGCAAAAATCTCAACATTTCAATTTTTTTAAGCTTTACCAAAGACACTATACTAAGTAAGCATCTTCATTTTAACTTATTACAACATTCGCGCTGAGCCAAAATAAAATAAAAGTGCATTCCTCCAAAAAAAGAACTCCCTGCTCACCCCCATAATAGAATGATGCCAGCTTCACATGTTAACCTCAAGATATCAGTGGTCCTTTGCAGTGACCTTTCATTTGATGTTGACACCGAGTTGAATGAAGTGGATAATTTCGATGTATCATTTACATCCAACCCCAAACAACCCAAAACAAGCCCTTCTGATGCTGTTGACATCCAAGTGAAACAGTACTCCCTCAAGAAAAATAGCATCGTGTTCCAAGTTTCTTACTGGATCATGGACTTCACATCCCCGCACCTGCCTTCCTCGCATTTGCTTCCGCAAAACTGTGCTGGAAGCGCTGCAGTCATTTTCGTGGTAAAGCCAACAACAACTGAAGGGGAGGATGTTTCGTACGAGCGACTGGCGGAGGCGGAGTACACCATAAACAATTCGAGTCCTAATCAAATCAAAACCAGGATGGTGGCAATTATGAAAGGGAGCAGTAAAAACGAATTCGAAGCGATCAAGCGTCTTTGCACCGACCGTGGCATCCACGTAAATAATGTCGCCAATGGGACGAACATTCTCGACGACTCTTTCTCAAAACTACTGAAAATCCTCAAAATCGGCGAGCGATCGTCTATCTTCACAGACCCGGCGTTTTTACTTGGAAAGCGAGTTGAGGTCAGCAGTCAGGTCTACAGCGACGAGGACTTTCTAAATGTTCTCTTCACCAGCCCAAGCTAGAGAGTAAAAATGGTAGATAAATAAACAAACCTTTTTAGTTTCTGGTTTTTTGGTGTCGTGTGAGGAGGAGGAGGAGGAGGTGGAGGGAGTTTTGATGGAGGGCGCGTGAGAGCACCGTGACAGAGCGACTTCGCAAACTTACATTCTCCGAGGCTGCCCACCACATCGGGCTGTTGATGTGATGTTCGTCGATGGTGGCTCCTGCATTTACAAACTGATACCAGAAAATGTCACGATTTGGCGCCTTTGCCGGAGAGAGAATAGGTTGACATAATCAAGATGAAATTGGGAAATATTGTTGACGTAAATTTACAATACTCCCCCGCAACAACCTCCATACTATATCCAAGACCCCCGCAACTACAGCAACCTACAAGACCCCCGCAACTACAGCAACCTACAAGACCCCCGCAACTACAGCAACCTACAAGACCCCCGCAACTACAGCAACCTACATAACTATATCCAGATCGACAACACAACATACACATATCATAAAGATGGGGCATGATCCACTCACAACTTGCTTGGCTCTCTCTTCATGCAGTGCTTTCGGTGTGCTTGCACCTGAATTATTGCCAACCTTAAAACCTTATTTCTCTGTATTACGTCCTTTCAGCACTGGGGTGATACTGAGTATTGCTCTTGTCCATCTTCTTCCAGATGCTCTGAAACAAACTGAGGGTATTAAAATGCCAGCTTGGGCCGGTGAATTCCCACTTGCAAATGGGTTGGTTATTCTTGGCTTCCTCCTGATGGTGGGCATTGAACAAATATTCGCTTGTCCATCGTCAGATGCTTTTCTCCATTCATCTTCCTGCGCCACTTCTCCTTCTACATTTGCAAATGAAAAATCCGCACTCCTCCCAACTCAAGCCCACCCTCATCCTCCTTCTTCCTCTCCTCCTTGTGAAGAGAACGTATACAAGCTTTACATGCTAGAAATTTCCATAGCCGTCCATTCGGTTTTTATAGGTGAGCCTTGGCGAGCGAAGCGAAACAGTCACAACTCGTATTGCCAAATTAACATGCTCGCTCCGCCATAGGTCTTCCTGTCTCCTCGTCCAATTCGCCTAGCCTTGTCTTGGCCCTTTGTGTCCACCAGCTTTTTGAGGGCATGTCTATAGGCCTGGCTGGGAAATCAATCAACCTTCCAATGAGAAGTTTTTGCAAAATCGCGGCCCTCTTTGGTGGCAGCATCTCATTGGGCGTGCTCATTGGGGCTTCGTCGAAATTACTCACCAAAGGAATTTTGCCTGCCTATGTCAATTCACTCACCACTGGTATTCTCCTTTTCGTTGCTATCGAATTCTACCAGAAGGACTTTGGCCACGAAAACAATCACGAGGGTGGCCATTTTTCGAAGTTCTTTGGCCTATCTTTGGGGGCGGCAACCATGTCCGCAATGTCGATTTGGACATAAAATAAAAACACACATAGAGCCACCACTAGAAAAATCCCTCAATGTTGATTGAATTGTAGCCGCGTTTATTTATTGTTACACAATTAAAACATTTCCCTTTCCTTCCTCATTCCTCTCATTCTCTCCCTCATTCTCTCCCTCACTCACTCACCCCCCCACCCTCTTTAATCGGTCAAATTGCAAAGCGCCGCCACTCCGTACAGCACCCACGTGTTTGGATCAACGTCCGTGGCAAATTCCACCGGAACAACGAAATTTGTGCTCATCCCTGTGGTGCTCAGCACCCCCTGCCTCACGTCCGTTTTGTACACCGGGCACGCGTAGTCCTCGTCCGCGCACTTGTGGTCGATGGCCGGGATGAAGTGGATCATGGGCAGTAGCTGGTACATTGTACCCTTCTCGCTCGGCGCCAGCATCCACTTGTCCCTGTCGAACCTTGCCCCTTCCAAATAAAGCCCGTAGACGTACACTCCGTCGTCGGGCCCTTCGCTGATCTCCGTTTCGTCAATTTTCATGATATCGAATTTGAAGCTCAACGTGTCTATAGCAACCTGGTACTTCCTCGCGTAGGTCTGCAGCGTCCCGGTCATGAATCCCTGGGGGAAGAAGAACACAGGAAGCGGGAAGCTGTCCGGCTGCCCGTTAAGCAGCCAACCCCGGAAGAAGCTCACTCTCAAGACCAAGTCCTTGACCCAGCTTCCCAGACTCTTCAAGCTCGCAAAGCTCACTTTGGTCCAGATGCCTGGAACCTGGTTGGTCAAGAAGCTCCCGTACATGCTATCCAGATCTCCGCTCATTACGATTAAGCCCTTGATCGCCTTCTTCAGATCAATCAGAGACCCAACCATTTTCCTCAGCAACTTGTTGAACTTGATCATCTCCTGCTGCAGAACAATCGCCAAACTAGGTAGCAAGCCATTCGGTTGGATGATGAAAGTCGTCTCGCCCGCATCGTCCTCGTTCAATATTTCCGGCACCTTGCTGAAGATGTCATCGCTCAGCTCCACGACAATCTCGTCGCTGCTCTTTCCCCCTCCCCCTCCCGTCTCCCTCGGCTGCAACCCAAGCAGGGTCGCCATTATTGTCAGGCTCTCCGCCCTGTTGAAGGCCGTGTTCGCGTTGTCGTGCATCCCGAACACCTCCGGGTCGTCGTCAGCCGGCAGCTCGCTCAAATATTTCTTCGTGTCGGTCAAGCTCCCCTCGCACGGAGCGTAGTAGTTGCCGCTCTTGCTGAACTTGTACCCGTCTTCGAGTACCTCCCTGTTGATGAACTTCCCCAAAATGCTCATCAAGCACCTCCTGTCCCAGTCGTCCGTAACCCTCCCCCCGTAGTTAATGTGGCCGGTGACAAACACCAGCGCATCCCACGGAATCACGTCCATCGTGTTCAAGAAACGCCTCAGTATCGCGATGCTCGTCTCCAAGTCACTCTCGTCGAACCCGTACCTGATGTTCCACCCGAGCGGCCCGAACTTCCTCCTCTCCTGCACGTTCGCGTGGAACATTGCAAGTCCGCAGATGAGCTTCTTCCACGGCTGGATCATTGCGCAATTATCATAATCTTCCTCCTTGACCAAGTTCGCGTACACGCCCTGAACGTTCGCCTTGATGCCCTTGGGAGGCTCGTTGGTCATCTTCACGCCGTTCTGCAAAGTGCTCACGGGGAAGTACGTCACGGGACTGCTCGTCAAGAACAGCCGGAAATTGGGGTGGTTCGTCTCCGTGTTTGCGACCAGGTCGAAAACCAAGTTCTGCACCAAGCGAAGAGAGGTGCATTTTTAATGAAACAAGAGCAAAACGAACGAAGCAAGTCAAAAGAATTGAGTGGGTTAGTTTAGTAGTGGTTTTGTGTTTTTGACAAGCTCGCTTCGGCTCGCGGCTCGCTCACCTCCAAATCCGTCATCCAACTCTTTGCCAACATGCAGTTCTGCAGCAGAACCCAATTTCCGTTCTTGCACCCGTCCAATACCAAACTCTTGGCGTACTCTCCTTGGCCCTGCCCAAGGCTCACCAAAGCCAGGCTATCCGCGTAGCCCTGCTCCTTCGCAAACCGCAACAGCGTCCCTGTTGGATCCGCCCCCTTGCTCAGGATGAAGATGCACGGCGTCTTGTTGTCGAGGTCTTTCGCAATGTCCGCCATGCTGGTCGTTGGCGTAACCGCGAACTCCTCCCCCATGTTCATCGCCACGTACGTCCTCAGGCACGTCGTCAGCATGTCCTCCTTTAAACACTTGAGCAAGATCAGCCTCTTGAAGTCGCTCAAGCTTCCGTCCAGCTGCGCCGAGCGAAAAAGGTGCCAAGGGGGTTAGTAGTGGCTCGTGTTCTCGTCTGCACACTAGTTGTGACTAGCTCGCTTCGCTTGCTGCTCGCTTCGCTTGCTGGCTCGTATATATTTCTCGTCTTCATCAATGCTCGCTCGCTTCGCTCGCTCACCTCCTTGTCGGGCAGCGGGTCTGTGAACAGACTATCGCTCGCAATCCACTTGACCCAAGCGTCGTACTTGCTGCACAGAGAATTAACCACCCCCTTGAACGGGAACATGACCTCCCCTCCCACTCCCGTCTCCTTCACCCTTTCCTCCAGCGCGTTCAGCAAGTCCCACTGCTGCTCGCTAATGTTCTGGGGGTTGGGGTTCGGCTTGAAGAGCGTCCTGTCTACCACGCCCGCCCCCCGCATGAAACAGCCCCACTCGTCGCTCTTAATGTCCTCCCTGTGCTTCAGAATTGCGAAGCAGATCATGCTGCTAAACAGCAGCTTGTGCCTCTCAAATAATCCACGGCAAATATTTCGGTATATCGTCGTGGTGCTGAACGAGATCAGGTTGTCCAACCTCGTCTCAATGTTGTCGCTCTTCTCGCTCTCGTCGATGCACTTCATGAACAAATTCTGGTAGTACTCGAGCGAGTACTGCGCTCGTCAAAAGAATTGAGTGGAATCATATGTTAGTTTAGTAGTAGGATGGTATCCGTGTGTGCCTGCAGTCATTTCCGCTCGTTCACTCGTCACTCGCTCACCTGGTACATCGGATCAATTTCCGCCAAATCCGCAATCAGGAAGTAAATCAAACTCCCCCTGGTCGCGGCGCTCCTGTACTTCTCCCTGGTCTCAGTAATACTCTTATTCGTCTTCTCGCTCTCCTCCACCCTCTCCTTGATCATGTTGCTCATGACTTTGCTGTTGCTCAACGTTTCAATAAGCTGCTCGTTGTCGAGTATATTCCCAGTACTACTGCTCAAATCGTGCAGAATCTGCGCCTCCAGCTCGTTCAGCTTCTTCTTGTCGCTAGCCATGCTCAGAAGCAACTGAACCTTCTTCGCCTCGATGTCGGGCCTTTCCATCTTCACCACGTCACCCAAAATCTGGTCCTCCAAACCATCAATGGTCACGGTGAAGTTGATTACTGTCACCTTGATGCAGGTTTCGGGCAGGTAGTGGGGGTTGCTCAGCTTGCTCGTCATGTACAGCTTGAACATGTCGTCGTAGTCGACGTCGCTGTCTCCGAGCCTGATCAGCTTCCTCGTGCCCTGCTTGTAGATTGCCTTTTGCAAAATTGGCTCCAGCGCCGGCTCGATGACCTCCCGAACGTCCTCGATCAGCAGCGGCCTGCCGTTCCTAATACAGAACTCCAAGCTTCGCAGCAAATTGATGTTGCTCATGGTGGTCATCTGAACGCCTTGGGCCTCCTCCATCTTCTTAACCCACTTGTTCGCCTGGCCCTGGGGGTCGATCATGAGCGGCCACCGCTTCGCCTTCGTCGCGAGAATGGCGCTGTCCGTACTAACGCTGTCGGTGGGCAGCGAAAAGTTCTGCCACTCCCTGATCTGGGTTGGCTCGATCATTGTGCCGTCAACGCTGAACTGCGCGTTGCAGGGGATGTCCATGTTCTTGGTTTTCGCCACCCACCTGTCCACCAGCCGGTTCCTGTACACCCCGGTGAACGGGCCGTAGTAGCTCACGGCCGCGCACGCCAGGAAAGTGTCCCCGATGAGCAGCAGCACCTTCTCGCTTAGCACCTCGACCGTTTCCCTCCACCTGACGCCTTCCTCACTCAGCCCGCCGGTCAACTTCTCAGCCCTGACCAACCTGTTCGCGGTCAGGTCGCTCTGCTCCTGCAAGTCGTTCTTCTCGTCCACGGTCTTCTTGCACAAGATGTTCAGCTCATCGACCCTGTCCAGAACCGCCTTTAGCGTAGTTTGCTTCTCCAACAGCATCGCGTTGGCCTCCGCCATTTGGGCGTTCATCTCGGCCAGCTTCTTCTTCTTCGGCTCGACGCTCTTGCTAACGTCCGCGTACACGCTCATCGCGTGGCACCACATTGCCATTCCCGTCGCCGCCTTACTGACCCTCTGCACAACATCAATCTGCATCTTCTCCTTGACAAGCACCTTCCTGAGCTTCACCAAGGTCGGCTGGGGAATGTTGTCCTTGTCGTAGTTCTTCATACTCTCGATGAAGTCACTCTTATTCAGCACCCGCTTCGCAGCGTCCCAGTCCTGCTTCTCGTTGAACATGACGCAAACGGCCTCCATCACCGTCTGCACAGCTTCCGGCGGCTTCGCAAACGACTTTACTTCCGTAATGTCGCCTTTCGTCAAGCTGTCCAGCGCCTTGACGGCGTTCTCCAGCGCCGGCAGCGCCTTATCTAAATCCAGCTGCGCGTCGGCCGCGACCTCCCCGACCTCGGCGGCCTGCTTCTTGACAATCTTCTCCTCAACTTCCACCTTCGCCTTAACCTGGTCTGCCTCCGCCTGGTCGATCGCGACGCTCTTCAACAATGCATCGGCGGCAATTGTTTTCTCCTCCAGCACCGGCTGCAGCTTCGTCAAGTCGGCCTTCAGCCCGCTAACGAGCGACTCCGTCTCGTCGAGCTTTTGCACGCCGATGACCATCCTCTCCCTCTGGTCCTCGACCTTGGCCTGGTTGCTCGACAGCATTTCCTTGTACAGCTGAATCAAGTCAAGGTAGCTCTTGGGCGTCGTGTACACCTTCCTCCTCAATTCCGCGTAGAAGTCGTCGCCGACGGTGTTGACGCTGGTGTGTACGAAGCCGCACATTGTTATCAACCCCTCCTTCACGCCGTCCATGCCCGAGGGCAGCTCCATGTCGCTCATCAAGTGGCTCGCAACGCTGATCAAGGCGGTCTCGGGCCAGGGGTGGAACCAGTCGATCGTAGTGCAGTTGATGAGCGCCGGAAAGTTCCTGCACCGCAGCCGCAGCGCGTCGCCTACAGGACTCATTCCCAGCACGATGTGCAAATTCTCCCTGCACAATTCCACAAAGAGATTGATGCAGTTGTCCCTGCTCTCGATGATACCCAGCTCCTTGCAGATCGGGAACATGTTGCTTACCACCTTGTCCAGCTCGTCCATGGGCCACAGATTGGGCACCTCGCCAGCGTTCAGAATGTTGTTGATATCCTCGAGCATCGTCTCATCGACGATTTGCGTGTCGGTGAAGATCCAAGCGACGCTCTTCCTCTCCACGCCCGCGCTCCACATGAACTTCTTGATGTCCTCCCTAAACTCGTTGATGCCGTAACCCCTGTTGATCTCGATGGTGACGCACTCGAACCCAGCAATGAACGCGACAATCCTAGCGGTGCTCTGCTTGCCGCTCCCTCCCACCCCCACGAGCATTGCATTGCCCCTCGGCTGCTTGAAGATTCGGCTCAGCCTACAAACGTGCTGAATTGCGTCCTGGAAGAACACCAAGTTCATGGCTGTTGGGTACTCGCTGTTGTACTCGTCCAAGCCGTCGTTGAGCAGCTTGCTCAGCTTCTTGTTGTCCACCGCTTCCTCGTACAGCTTCTTCTCCGCCCCGGGGCGGAGAAAGTCACAGAAGAGCACACTCTTGTCCTGGAACAAACTCTCCGCGTCGACGTTCTCCCGGAAGTGCCTGCTCACGAGCTCGAAGATCTTCTTCTCGAACCAAACCTGGTCATCCCTGTTGATCAGCCTGTCATAGAAGACGCGGCACGTCTCGTGGATCCACAGCCTGTAGAAGCTCGTGGGGGTGTTGCACTTGCTCGCCGTCACCATCAGCAAGCCCTGGAACACCTTGCTGATGTCGCGCAGGTTGAAGGTGTAGTGGAACTTTGCCGGAGTGGGCAGGAGCTCGTGGCTGATGCTCTCGTACACCTCCATGGTGCTCAGCACCGCCCCCTTGGTCAGCTCAACAACCGGCTTCTCGAACTTTGACACGTGGATCGACAGGATGCTAGTGAAGATGCGCTCCAGCGCCAACTGGGACGCGGGAGGGACGCAGAATACGTTGTGGTGGCGAACGAACCTGGGAGTGACCGGGCTCCTTCCACCGCCCGGGGGGGCGGCGCAGCTGAACAGCAGCGTGTCAACGACGTCTTTCCAGAACAGTTTGTCCCTGTCGTAGAACCCCTTGTGATCCAAGTACTGCCTGAGCAGCTCCACCGGCGGCTGGGCGCCGTAGGTTTCCACAATGGGCATGTTCACGTCGTCGACGAAGATCACCAGCTTGCGGTTGATTGGCGCGCCCAGCAAGTTTTTCCGCTTCTTCTCCATCTTCGCCTCGATGCTCATCTGCACCACGAGACTCGCGGTCTGCGCGGAAAAGTTCACCGTCGTGCTCATGACTCCCAAGCCTCCATCGGCCGGAAGGGGCTCTAGCTGGCTCAGCAGCTTCTCGATGACTGTCGTCTTTCCCGTTCCGGTCACGCCGGTCATGAAGACTGGCTTGTTCACCTCGATCAAGCTCCTCATCAAGAAGCTGAACCGAACCGTGTCGCTCGTTGGAACGACCATCGCGAAGTAGCTCATTCCAACCTCCGGCTCGAATGCAGGGACAATCGTGCTCCAGTTCTTGAAGTCGTTCTCGGCCAAGTCGACAAAGTAATCGAAGATGGTGTCTTGGTTTGGGAACTTCATGTCCGGGAGCTCCTCTCCGATGAGGTCCCTCATGAAGTCGTTGAAGTGAGCCCAGTCGGTGTGGCCGATTGAACCTCCAACGCTCCAAATTAAGCAGAAAACGAAGCACTTGGAACACTGCGACTTGAGCTTGTCTTCACTCGCGGAAAAGTCGACGCCCTTGGGGGCCGTGAACAAACTCTGGAACAGCATCGTCAGCGACGTCACCAGCTGCACGTCGACGCACTCGATGGGCTCCGAGCACTTCTTCCTCTGGTACTTCAAGGCAGGGGCGAACAGCTGGCCGATCAGGCTGAAGAAGTGGTTCTTGATGGGTTCGGGCATCTCAGGTGCGGTACTGATCGGCCCGTTGAGCCACGACTGCACGTAGGGCAGGTAGCCCAAGTCGCTCGGCGTCATGTACACGACGCCGATCCTGCTAACCGTCGCTGGACTAGCCGTGGACAGGTCCATGACCTCGAAAAGGCACTTCATCTCCTGCTTCAGCTTGATCCTCTCTCCGTTTGCCAAGCACAGAGTCATGTTGTCGTCGAGCACGGTGTTCATGTTCTCGATCCACAGAGCGTCAATGGGCCCGTCGAAGACGGTCCACTTCCTGTCCGGGGTGTCTTCCCCGACAGCCTTCCTCATTATCGTGCTCGCCAACCCGTCGTGCCACTCCTGCGTCAGCTCGTTGAACTCTCCGTACAGCTCCCCCATCGTGATGCACTTGGGGTTCAGGATGGTAGTGTGCACCCGGTCGAACAGCGGGTTGCTGCTTCCCTTCTCTCGAAGGTTGGTCATGACCTTCGCCAAGAGCTTGTAGCAGGTGGTCTTGCCGCTTCCCGTCGGACCGACCAGCGTTGCTCCGAAGCGAATGTTGAAGATGTCGAACATTTGGATGATCTTGTTGATGAACTTGGGCACCTTCTGGTAGCCGCCCTTCTCTATTTCTTCGTCCATGGCAACGGCGAACTCTCCGTAGTCGTTGTCGGGGATGCTCACCCCGGGGAACAGATCCAGCACGATTGCAGCGAACAGAGGCAGGTCGTCGGCTAAAAACTTTGGCACATTTGAGTCGCGCAAGGCGCGGATCAGCACCAAGTCCTCGGAAAGCTGGGGGTTGGAGCGCTTCAAACTTCCAGCCATGACCAGCACTGACTTCACCGCGCGCAGGCCGTAATCGTAATGGGGCTGCTGGCTCAGCTGCTCGCTGCAGAGAATATACAGCTTACACATCTTCCTCGATAGGGTCTTGGCGTCGCCAAAACCTTCGGCGAAGAGCATGATCTCGGCGATCAGAGCGTAGTTGGGAACCATCATCGACACGGGGCGGAAGCAAACCTGCAAGTTGTCGGGGAGCTCGGTCCTGCCGGCGTAACCGGGGTTCATCGTGATGATGACGTGGTGGTCTTTCAGGCTGATTTGGACTCCCATGAAGTTCAGGCTCGTCTTCTTGGCGATTCTTCCCTCCCTGAGGACCACCATTTGCTGCGCAACGACGCTCAGCACCTCAATGTCGATGCGGTTGAACTCGTCCAAGCAGGTCCAGCCGCCGCTCTGGGCGAGCCCTCGGAAGAGCTTTCCCATCATCTTGTAGTCGATCTGGTCGGAGCAGTTGAACACGACGCAATTGATGGCGAGGGCCTTGGCAAGATCCTTGGAAGACTCGGTCTTGCCCGTTCCGGCGGGACCGGCGGGAGCAGCTCCGAGCTTGAGGCCGTAAGAGCCAGTCAAGGTCAGCCAGCATCTGTCCGTGAGGGGGGTGATGACCAACCTACTCGTGGCTCCCATGTACTCGTATCCGTAGAAGAGGACGGCGTCGCTGTGGTTCACCACGGGCGAAACCTTCTCCTGCTCGAGGATCCAGTAGTACCGCAGCTGCACCTGCCAGGTGAAGTCCATCACGTCGACGACCTTGTTCTCGATTAGGGTATCGATGATGTCACGGGCGTGCACGTCCGTGGTCACCAGGGCGACAATCACGCAGCGCTCCAGCTTGGTCAGTTCGCCACGGATCTTCATGATCAAGTCCTGGAGGTCATCCTTGTACTTGGCGGACCAGTTGTCCATGGCACCCTTCGCGTCCTCTTCCCTCAGAGCGGCTTCGGTCTCTCGCGCCCAAGTCATCTGGGCAACCGTCGCAACGATCTGCCCGGGATGGTTCATGATCCAGTCCTTCCTATCCCTCTGGTCGTAGTCGATCAAGCCCGCCTTCATAAGCTGGTGCAGCCGATCCTTCATCCTGTGCTCCACGTCCGTAAGCCAGCTCTCAACCGGCCCGCGAGCCTTCAAGTTCTTGCCCATCGTGATGCGCTCCTTCTCCTGGCTGAACATGGCTAGAATGTCGACGCTCCCCGACTCCTTGGCGAACTCCAGGCTGACAATGTTGTCGAAGCACTTTCGCAAGTGGGGCTGGACGGCCTGCGGGTTTTTGGCTTGCGACAAGATTTCAAGCAACTCGTCGTTGGACAAAAAGTAGAACCTCGGGAACGCAGCTCTCTTCGTCTCCAAGTACTCCTCCAGATTCTTCTGGATCTTGTCGAGCGCAGTGTTGTGCGCGATGAAGGTTTCCTTCCTGTCCTTAGCGGTTCCGGCCTTCAACGCGTTGGGATCGTCGTTGGTCATTTTCAGAATAGTCTTCCAGGACTTGTCCACGGCCTGGAACAGCTTCGCCGCCTCGGGAAGCTGCTTGACAATGTCGGGCGACGAGAAAATGGTCTCCAGGTACATCCAAGTTTTCTGGCACATGAGCCACTCGTCCAAGGTGTCCTGGAAAATCATTAGCTTCGCGCGCCACTCGTCGACCAACTCACGTATGCCGCCCACGTAGCGCGATCCCAGCACGGTGTTGATGGTGACGAGGGAGTCGTCCAACTCCGCGATGATCTCGCTGGTGTCACCGAGAATGTATAGGTCCTTCTGGTCCTTGTAGCCTTTCACCTCGAACTCGGAAGTTTTCCACGTGTTTATGACCTTGGCCATCATGCCCTCGAGCACGAACTCTTGCTGCGCAAACGTTGTGATCTCAACGATGCGGTCGGCGTGCGCGGTGACCTCCTTCTCGATCAGCATGCCGAGGGTAAAGTCGGCGTCCTCCTTGATTTCGAAGCCGATGCACTCGTCGATTTGCTTCCAGTGGCGGTCCTGGAGCGTGTCGTCGCGGAGATTGACCACCACTGGGAGAACCGGCGTAAACGACACCACGGACGCCTTGAGCCGAGGAACAACGGGGTTTCCGGGCAGGTTCTTGGTCGCCTGGAACACAAGCTTGTTGAAGGCCGCAATTTTCTTCTCCAGCACGGCTGCTTGCACGTCCTGCAGCGGGGTGTCGGTCCACTCCGACACCAGACCGTTCCATTCCTTAATTCCTTGCCAGAGCTTCAGCTTGAGGCCGAGGTCTGCCTTCACCTCGTCCAAAACGTCGAACTCGGTCTGCTGCTGGCCCAATACGCCTTCGTACTCCTGGAGCTTCTCGGCCCGCTTCGACTTGTCGACCAAATCGGCAGCTGTGCGCATTTTAATGAATAATGTTAGTTTATAGTGAGATGCGGCTCCCCCTCTAAAATGCTTTGCTTGCTCACCTTGCTTTTCCAGGAAGGTGAGCACGTCGGCCGTGTTCTCGTAGTAGTCCATTGAGGAGATGAGCGGCTTGTCGAGGCTGCGATGTTATACCGAATTGGAAAATGTTGGTTTAATTGAGTTTTTTGGATGTGATGTGGATGCATGTGGATGTGGTGGCTCACCTCTCCTTCAAAAATTGAATGTCCTTATTGAGCTTAGGGATTTCCGCCTCGACGTCTTGAGAGAATCGGATCGCGTCCTCCTCCTCCTTGCCCTGGGCGATTTCTATTCCATTCTCGAGTGTGAGCATCTCCGAGCTGATCATGTTCAAGTGAGCCTTCTCGTCGTCGGGTATGGGCCACTTCATCTCGTCCATCAGGGAGGCCATCTCCTCGATGTGCTTCTGGTTCGATTTGTAGCTCTCGAGCTCGTTCTGACTCTCTTCAACGACTTTCTTTTTCTTGACGAAATCTTCCACTGTGCTGGGGATTCCAGTCACAATGGGGACGATGTCGCCCATGATGTTGAGGAGGGCCTCGGACGACTGCTTCATGAGCTCTGGAAGAAGCTTCTTAAGGGCTAGCATCATCTGCACGGGCGAAGGCATCAGGTTCGCTTTGAGGGTGTCGGAGTGAACGGTGAAAATTCCCACGTCGGCGACGAACGGAATGGTATTGAAGCTGTCGACCTGGTCCTTGTACCGCTTGATGTCGGCCTTGTACATGTCAATGTCGATCGTGCCTTGGTACTTGTCCAAGAGGGACGACACCTCGTCCTTGTTGGCGAAGTAGGTCTCCTTAAAGGGGGAGAAGACTTCGGAGTAGTTCACAACCTCGTTGAAGGCGTTGGCCAAGTTGTCGAAGATGCTCTCGTTTGTTTGGGTGAAGAGCTCGTCCTGGTTGATTATGTCCTGAACGGGAACTTCTTCGCGAGTTTGGTCCTCCTGCTCGTCGGTATCTTCCATTATGTACACCTGGAGTTCCTCGTGGGAAAAGACTCGCTCGGGAATTCCAATGACCTTGAGAGACTGAAAGATGACGGACTCGATGCCAGCCTTGATCCGATGCTGCGAGGGGGTCAGGGTAACAACGCCCGAGTCGCTGAAGTCGACCTCGAGAGAAAGGAGGCAGGGAGCCTTTTTGGCAACCCCAACAGTTATTTCGTTCTGGGAGGACTTGACCTCCTCCTCGGTAAACATAATCGTCGGGTTCACCTCGGGCGGGTTCCTCACCGACGTGACAGCTTCAGAGACTGACACGATTGCCATGTCGTGGAGAGTGTCCACGACCAAAAAGTCAGTCAGCTTGAGGAACTTTGTGAGCTTTCGGCACTCACTTCGGAGACTTGCACGCTCCATGAAAGTCATTTTGTGGTCCGCAACGATGGAATTGGCCTTGAGGAACTCGTCGACGATGACGTCGCAAGCCGCCCGCACAGCATTGTGGATGTTCACCGAGAACTCGGAGAGGTTGTCGGTCAGGGATCTCTGGAGGTGCTGCTGGGAAAGTATGAACTCGTCTAATGTTTGGGTTTTGTCGTTGGAAATTTTAATCAAGCGGAGCTCGGCAACGTCGTGGCAGAGGTTCTTGATTTTCATTAGGGCGTCACGGAGAGAAGGAATGAAAATGAAAAGGTTTTGCTTCAGTGTATCTCGGGCAGAGGATAGGTTGGCGCCCTTGACATTGGTTTTCCACACAGCAAAGGTTTTCCACTGGGGGGGGAGGGGGTCGGGGGGTAGGGGATGGAAGAGTAGAAATTAGTTTTTTTTGTTGTTGTATAGTTGTACAACAAAAAACATTGAATTATATTTCCAACTCACCTTGCGATACTTGGAAAAGAACGGAATATCCCTCATTTTGTTGAACAACGCATACTCCCGCTCCCACTGGTCGAGCGGGGTAAAGTCGCTCTCCGTTCCTTGGAATCGTGTGATTCCAGATCTCGAAAGTGTGAAATATTCATCCGAGTTGGTTGTGGAGTGGTCGACAATCTCCAAATCGTATGCAGACCTGCCCACGTGGTCACCGTGCTGCATGTACAGGAAGGAACCATCGTCCTCGAGAAAGTTCTCGAGCTGGTAGGCAGACATGTGCAGGCTCCCTATGAAGCTGTTGTTAATGTCCTGCGACAGCTGAGATCTATCATCATCAATAGTAGCTAGAAGGTGGGCCTTGCTTGGAGGAGAGGGGAGGGATTCTGTTCTCGGGTCAAAGTCTGTGAAAGTTGAGTTGAGGGTTGATTTCATGGTCTCGGCGTGTTGCCTCGCCTGAAGTACCAAGGGATGCCGAGTGGAGTCGTTTGTTGAATTGAATGATTTCGCCGAGGGGTTGGTGGAAAGGAGGGCATTGCTTTGAAGAGAAGACTTCGACTTGGAATTCACCAAGCGGGGCTTGAAAGTTTTTGTTTTGGTGTTCATTTGTTTGCCATTGCGGGAAAGGTTTGTGGAAGAAGTTGTGTTTGGGGATTTGGCTGCCAAGGATGAACTACGGGGAGTGTGAGAGAGGAGGGAGGAAGAGGGGGGGCGAAAAAGGAGGGGGGGGGGGGGAGTAGGGTTAGTTTGTAGAAGATGTTTTATAAATTCAAACACATTAGCATCATCATGGCCGGCATGGTTGAATAGTATGTATCCCAAATGAAGTTATTGTCGATGTTGAGGAGAAATATTCTTATGCCAGGCAGATCCAACGGGGAAGAAAATGGGAACAGGAGGTATCCCACCCGAAACCCAAGACACCGCAACACAACCAAATTTTCAACCTAAACACCTCCCCCCTCCCCAACTGCTCAAACAGCTTCATCGTTTCCAAATACCATTTCGAGATATCGGTGATACTTACGTCGATTTGGAGCTGTACAGCCTTGAAGCCAGGCCATTATTATCTTGAGGGTCCATGAGGACGGACTGGAGGAGTGTTGTCTTAGGAAAGCCACGTTAGTTGTCAAATATCTTATCGTTTAATCGAATTTTTTTATTTTTTTTATTTTTCCAACCCCCATCGTTAAGTATTTGTACACTTTAAACCACCCAAAAACAGCTATCAACTGAGCAATTCACTCCAATCAAACCCCAATGGAGAATGCCGGAATTTCCAATAAGAAACAATCTCGTCACACAACACTCGCACCCCTGGAACCCCAGGTCAAAAGATTCACCAAAAAAGAGCTCGTGGAAGCATGCCGGAAGCAAGCTCCGGCTTTTGATTCTGCATTTCTCCTCCTCCGGCGGAAGATGAAGCAGGCCCAAGCCATCCAGCCTGGGGTCAGGGCGGACGACCCTGACGTTGGGAGCCAGGTCAAGGTGATGGACTCAGGGGTAAAAATGAATGCCAAGAAATACAACGAATACCAGCTAATAAGCAATAGGCTTGAGACCCGGTACAACGAGCGCATTGACAAGCTAACGGACCTTAAGTGCAACGAGGTAGCGCTGGACCAAATGATAAACTGCACCAATCCCGAGAGCAAGCGGATTCAGGAGCTTCTCGTTGAGATTGACAAGGTCAACGGCTCGACGGAGAAGAAGCTCCACTACAGGCTGCAGCTCAACCACATGCTCGCCCGGTTACAGAAGAACTCCGTCACCCTCGATGCGCACCTGAATGCCATGGAGGACACGGCGGGGGGCGCCGACAAGGAGTTTTTGCACTGCGAGGCGTTGTCGAGGGAGGTCCAAGCAGGCCGAACAAAGGCCCTGAGGGACTTGGAGGCAACCAGCGCCGCGATTGATGCGGAGAGAACTGACCGCGAGCGCACCCTCTTGTCGAAGCAGAACGAGGCTGAGAACGCTAGCAAGATGGAGGCCTGGAGAGAAACGACTGAGCGGTCGAGGCAGGAGGTGAGCGAAGCGAGCGAGCTTTGAGGGAAGACGAGCATACTCGCGATGAAGTGCGCGAAATGGCTACAGACTTAATGGCTACATCCACTACTAAGCTAACATTATTCCACCCAATTCGTTTGGCTCGCTTGGTTCGTCTCGCTCGTCCTTCATTAAAAATGCATTTATTATGCGCCTCGCTCGCTGTCTCTCGGCGCAGCTTGCCCAGTCGCTCAAGGGGGATATGAACCGCGAGGAGGAGGAGATGCTGGTGTCTTGCCTCCAGGAAAACCAAGGCGAGAGGAAGAAGCAGCTCGGCGAGATTGACCGCAGGCTGAAGATCCTCACCAAGATGGAGGAAGCCTTCAAGCACATTAAAGATGCGACTGGTGTCAACACCCTGAACGAGATGGTCGACAAGTTCAGCAACCACAGGGAGCACAGGGACCGGCTGCTCGTGGAGAAGAAAGACGCCGAGGACAGGTTGAGCGGGGCTAAGAATAACCTGGAGCAGAGCCACGGGAGGTTCAACAAGAGCAAGGAAGAAGGGTTCGGGGACACTGAGCTGAATAGGGAGATATTGAACTCGATAGAGGACGAAATTATGGAGGAGAGAAAGGAAGGGAAGGGGGTGAAGGCGACGTGCGAGCGGCTAGAAGGGGTGCTGGTGGGTTTGCGGCAGGGGGGGATTGGCCTGTACCAGCGATTGCTCGGCCACACGGCCTTGCTGGATGGAGACATGCCGACGCTCAATGAGAGCGCCACAACAAACGCAATCGTTGCGGCGCACGACACGCTTAAGATGCTCAACGTGACGGAGCACATTCTGGGAAAGATGCTCGATACGGTCGGAAGCAGCGACGGGTCGCCGAGCAAGTTCTCGTCGTTGCCGAACGACGACGATGGCACCATTGGCGATGACGAGGAAGACATGGCGAACAGCGTCCAGGAATCTCTGCAGACAATAGAAACGTTGGAGAACCCGAACCTGGGTAGTGCGAACTGTCGGATCGAAGCCCACAAGGCGGAGAGGAGCGTGTACGTTGAGGATGGGGAGGCGGGCGAGAAGGCGAGTAAGCAAGATGACTTGGAGATCGACGACGAGCAGATGGTCGAGAACATCGTGCCGAGCCGCCAGTTCTTGAAGATGAGCAGCGGGAGGCAAGCAGGGGAGGCGAGGCGGCAGAGCGAGATGGAAGACAAGCGGTTGAAAATGCAGCAGCGATTAGCAGCGGCTGACGAGAAAGAGAGAACCGCTTTGACTAGCACAGCGGCACTCCAGAAGCAGCAGGCGGAAGCTAACGCACGTTTGGCAAAGCACCACCACCCGGTGGGTCTTCCCCAGAGCTTGACCGTAAGGGACGATCCAATGACCAAGGCTCAGATCTTCATGACTGAGATGCCTCAGTTGGATTAGGGGGGGTTAGGGGTGTGGGGTGTTGTGATTTGTGTCATGATGCAATGTTTGCAATTTTGGTTGTTACAAAAATAGAAGATAAATGTCTTTTGGCTGTCCCTAAAAATCGAATATATATCCATATCACAGTTAAAACATACATCTTTCTTCTTCATTTCACACCCGCCGAAACTCATACACAACGAAGTTTTTCTCGTACAACTCGTTGAAGTGAATGAAGCAGTCATCCTCGCTCTTTGTTGTAAGGGGGTTGGCTTTATACTTGCTGCCTTTGTCTACGAGCGTCTCACGAGTGCACTTGAAGAAACCCTTCGTGCCGGACTTCATGGCGCCGATGAACTCCTCGAGACCATCCCTTTGGCCGCAGTCAAAGGTCGGCGCGCAGTAAATGAAAACTCCGTCTTCGCTCAGTAGGTGTTGAATCACCTTCTTCAGGAGAGGGACGATTGCCGTTGAGTAGATTAGGTCGGAACCGACTAGAACGTCAACCGATTGCTTGTTGAAGGAATCGAGCTTCGCCCAGTCAATAATTAGTGATTGTATGTTTTTAGTGGGGGCAGCACTCTCGCTTTTAAGTAGCTTCTCCTCGCTCTGGGAGCCCCCCATCTCGTTCAACGAAACGTTGAAAGTAATATTGTCGACCGCGTCCTTGTTCAAGTCGGTGAGATACACTTTGTTGTTATCCCCCTTTAAAAACTTGGCCGCGGCCAATCCCGGAACTGCACAGCCAGCCCCAAGCTCAAGAACTATCTTGGGGGTGGTGGAAGACGCGGAAGGGGGGAGATTTAAACTTCCATCCTCGCCCAGACACGCGTGGGCAAGGTAGCTCGCAAGGACCAAGCTCGCGGCCCAAATTCCAAGTCCTGTCGTGTCGTCAGCCACTTTGTTCGTGAAAGGGTCGTCGGGATTTTCTATCGGGAGCTCCCGGACCTTGATGGAAGGAGTGTTCGATAGAAAGGTGAAATCGTGAGTCACGGAAACTGATTCTTTGTCCTCCTTACTGAGAGATTCTTTCTGAATGCCCACTAGGAGCCTGTCCTCGCTGGCGGAGGGGTGCTCCAGCAAAAGCTTGATCATCTCCTTGTTGTCGGACTGAAATGCCTCCGTCAGTGATGATCTGCCTGCCTTGTTCTGCAAGCAGACGTCAATTTGGAAGTTTGGGTTGGAGATCAGTAGGCGCGCGCAGTCTACATGTTTATTTGAGGGAGGTGGGGAGGTGTCATCATTTGCATTGTCGTTGTAGTCAGTCATGGCATCACCACCTTGAGAGGGGGGAGGAGCGTCGCGATTCGCGTTGCAGGCACACCAGTGGAGGGGAGTGTTGCCCTCATTGTTGCAGGCATGCCTGGCTGAAGAGACTTGCACAATTTCGTTCACCACATTTACATGCCCATTAGCACAAGCATAGTGCAACGGTGTGTTACCATTGTGAAACGAAGAGGGGAGAGAGGTCGAGGGCGTGTTGATGTTTAATTTCGGATTTTTTTCGAGACATGCGACAAGCTCAGATAATTCATTGTAACGGGCAAATTCGAGCAGTTCTAACTCGAGCGCAGCCGTCAAATCACACAGAGCGGCCATTCCTTATGTCGTGATGAAACCAAAAAATTATTCTTTTCACCTTTTTGAGGTTGCACAAACCTTCCTTTCCACATTTATCTCACACAAATCCACCAACGACATACATAATCATATATATTACCTTGGCATATATTTTAAAATGCCCAAACAGTTTATGTATTCTCCGGTCGAGACCAATAATGATATAGAAAACTCCTCCACAATGGCCGCCCTCGAAGTAGAATCTGCATCTAGTAAGAAGCGTAAAAAACACAAGCTTCGACTGCCTCCCCCAAGCAACATCAACCCCAATTATTCCAATTCCAACAGTGACGATGACGACCTGGTGCAGGAGAGAATGCCAATGTGTCTTGGCTTGTGTGTTCTCATGGCCATTGTGTACGTCCTTTCGCGCACCTCTGACCTGTCTTCCGGGATCGGAGTGGATAACTGCGATTACTCAACAGTTGATATGGGTAAGATCCGAGCGCAGGCCTTTGCAAAATCCCCTCCTCATATAATTGAGTGCGCTGCGGCATCTGCTGGTGGCGACCAGTCCGCGTGCCACCTGCCCCGTGAAACGCGTTACTCGGCGGTGAAACAGAAGGGAGCCACGCTGTGGATGACCGGCTGCTCCGGCTCGGGGAAAACTACAATTGCTACGGCCCTCGAGGACAAACTCGTGAAACAGTTCGGGAAGCACGTTTACCGTCTTGACGGCGACAACATCCGCACGGGTCTCAACCGCGACTTGGGGTTCAGCGAAGACGACAGGGCCGAGTCTGTGCGTCGAGTTGGTGAAATTTCCACGTTGTTCTCCGACGCTGGGGTCATTACGCTTGTGGGGCTAATCTCGCCCTACCGAGGTGACAGGGATGCTGTTCGGCAGCGTCACGAGGCCCAAGGTATTCCCTTTTACGAGGTTTTTCTCGACGTGCCTGTTGATGAGTTGAAGGCTAGAGACCCGAAGGTGAGTGATTGATATAGATATATTGAATTGAGTGGGTGGGACTAACATTCAATTATATTTTTAGGGGCAATACGCAAAAGTGGAAAGCGGCGAACTCAAGCACTTCACGTGCATCGATGACCCCTACGAGGAACCACTGAACGCTGAGATCGTTCTGCCTACTCACGAGCTTAAGATCGAAGAGAGCGTTGAGATCCTCTTCAACAGGCTTCGCAGGGATGGAATTTTAGAAGGAGCCCCCAAGCTTGCCGCTCCTGGGCTCCCCAACCCCGACGGCGACGAAATTGTCGACTTGCACGTTCCCGAAAAAGACCTACAGAATAAAATTGACGAGGCTGCCACCCTACCCAAGGTCCTAATCACAGACGTCGATCTGAACTGGCTGCAAACTATAGGAGAAGGCTGGGCGAGCCCGTTGAAGGGCTTCATGCGCGAGGGAACGTTGCTGGAGACGCTGCACTTCAACAGGTGAGTGAGTGAGTGAGTGAGTGAGTGAGTGAGTTGAGTGAGTGCGTGCACACAACACAACGCAACACAACGCAACACAATACAACTAAACTTACTAAAACATTCATTTCAGCATCGTCGTCGATCCGTTTAACCTCACTGGCAACGCGCTGGCTCACGAGAGGAAAACAAACTTCAACACGTTCACCGACAGGCAGGCACCTCAACGAGTCAGCATGAGCGTGCCCATCACCCTTGCCATCACTGACTTCACCAAGGCGAAAATCGAAGGGTCTACAAAAAAGGCCGTTGCCCTGGTTACCCAACTGGGCAAGACGGTCGCCATTTTAAGGAATCCGGAAATTTATGACAACTTCAAGGAGGAAATTGTTGCGAGGTGAGCGAAGCATGCTTTGAGGAAGACGAGAAATATATTCGAGCCACTGCTAGAACTAACCATCGCTTCGCTCGGTGCAGAATGTTCGGCGTGATTGACAACGGTCACCCGTACATCAAGCACATCAACAGCGGGGGGGAGTTTTTGTTGGGTGGAGAGGTCGAGGTGAGTATACTCGCGATGATTCCCGCGAAATGGCTACAGACATAATGGCTACATCCACAACTGAACTAACATTATTCCACTCAATTCGTATGCGTTTGGCTCGCTCGGTGCAGCTGTTGGGCAGGATCAAGTACAACGACGGGCTGGATAAGTGGAGGAAAACTGCGTCGGAACTAATGGACGAATTTGCGGAAAAAAACGCCGATGTCGTGTACGCATTCCAAACAAGAAATCCCACCCATGCAGGACATGCTTATTTGATGAACGCCGCGGGGGCAGATCTGAAAACGTCCAAGGGTTTCAACAACCCTGTGCTTTGGCTGAGTCCGCTCGGCGGGTGGACCAAGGAGGACGACGTGCCGCTGGACGTGCGCATTCACCAGCACGAGGAGGTTCTGAACGCAGGAACGAGCCACCCGGGAGGGCTGGACCCTGAAAAGACGGTAATGGCTATTTGGCCGTCGCCCATGGTGTACGCTGGTCCAACTGAGGTCCAGGTGAGCGAGCGAACGAGCGGAAATGGCTACAACCACCCGCATCCAATACTACGCTAACCAACTCAATTCGCTTCGCACCTTCTTCGCTCGGCGCAGTTCCACGCCAAGAGCAGGAGGTCAGCCGGCGCGAGCTACTTCGTCGTTGGTAGGGACCCGGCGGGGATGAAGGGGAGCGCCGAGGCTGTCGCTCACCCGGACGACGATTTGTACTACGGCGACCACGGCCGGTACGTGCTGAGGAACTCACCAGGAATCGGCGATATGCAAATTCTGAGCTTCGAGAAAGTCATGTACGACATAAAGAGCAACACCATGACGGCGCCCGACGAGTCTCGAATGGACGATTTCATTAGCATCAGCGGAACGAAGATGCGGACCCTGGCGAGGCAGCAGGCTACTCCGTGCCCAGACGTCGTCCCTACGGACTTGCTGGGCCAGAATTGCGTGCCCAACGGCTTCATGGTGCAAAAGGGTTGGGACATTGTCACCAACTACTACAGTAAGATCGACGACGTGTCGAGCAACTGGATCCCTTGGAGCCGACCAATTGTCGACCCCGGGAACGACAAGAGCACCACCGACTTCAGCGGAACGTTCGGAACGAAGAACTTCAAATTGGCACTGAAGAACGGCAAGAGCTTCTGGCACGACATTGCTGTTTGGAGCGACGAGGAAAAGGGGGTTGTGAACATGATCACAGAAATTCCCAAATTCACCGCTGCGAAAATGGAGGTTAACAAGGAGGTGGATGGAAATGTGATAATGCAGGACATAAACGGGGACGGGAGCGCGAGATTTTACAGCTACGGAGTGCCATTCTTCAACTACGGGCTAATTCCGCAAACGTGGGAGGATCCAGAGCTCGTTAGTGCGGAGGGGCACGGCGGGGACAACGACCCGCTGGACGTGATCGAGGTGGGGGGGGGGGTGCTGGAAATGGGCAGCGTCACACCGTGCAAGGTTCTAGGCAGCTTGGAGCTGATTGACGGAGGGGAGACGGACCACAAGATCATCTGCATTGCCAAGGGGGACGCGAATTACGATAGAATCCACGATGTGGGAGGCTTAGACGGGTACTACCCGGGAGTGATGGAAGATTTGGTAAATTGGTTAAAAATGTACAAAACGAGCGACGGCAAGGGGGTGAACGAGCTGGGCAACCACGACCGGCCCATCAGCGTTGGGGACGCGAAAACTCTGATCAACGAGTGCAACGACGCGTGGAAGGAAATGTGCAAGAAGGGGAAGGGGGGGAGGGGGGGCTTGGGTTTTAGCTTGAGCGGAGAATGTTTGAACCAGTGAGCGAGTGAGGGGGGAGGGAGGGGGGGAGGGAGGGAGGGAGGGTGGTGGGGGGGGGGGTAAACCTGGGGGAGGTGATGACGGTCGCCGCGATGCGTCAACTGAACCTAAACTAAACTTTTGACATTTTGATAAGTTTTATGATAAAGAATTTAATTTTAACTCACCCCCCCCCAAATCACTCCCCGCTCACCCGCCCCCCCTCTCCCTTCTCCACCTCAGAGTCCTATCCATCAAAATCAACTGGGCAATTCTTTGTAGCAAAGAATCGTTATCCGCTCGCTGCCGTTCTCTTCAGGCTCTGAGTCCTCCTCCTCGCCGTCTTGTTCAAACTGCGTTACAATTACTTGTCGCAAGTAATTATTACCATTTCGCTGCTCATCGATAATCGATTCCTTTGTTGCATCATTCTCCTCAAATCTAGCCTTCATGAACAAGATTAAACTGTCGGGGTCTCGCTTCCACCTAGTGGGGGTGATTTGGACTGGGAGGTGGGCTGGGGAGAGGAAGGAGAGGATCTCGGAGGTGACGTTGTATCCGCCGTCGTTCACGCACTCGCCAAGAAGTCTTAGTGTGTGGGCGTAGTTTGGTGTTCGCCGGGAGTGTTTGGGAAATTTCACGTAGTCTCGCTTGTAGACGATGTGGAGAATGAGATTAAGTATGGGGGTCAGGCACGTGATGTGATACTCTCGGCAGGGGGTGATTCTAACCGTCTTGTCGGTGTTGGCCGAAACAATGAAGTTGGAATCGGCCGTGATGGTGAGCTGCTTGGTGACGAATTCCTGCTCAAACCTGTGCTTGAGCTCGAAAGTCTCAGCATCCCAGATCTTCATCGTTCTGTCGTAACTGGCACTCACAAGAATACGCCCGTTGGGGGAGAATGAGACGCTATAGACGGCATTGGTGTGAGCCTGGTCGATGCTCTTCACCAAGCTTCCATCGGCAGGGTTCCAAAATTTGATGGATTTATCCCAACTTCCCGAGCAAAGGAGTTTGCAGTCGGGAGAGAACGAGAGGGACTCGACGGCTGTAGGTGTGGCCCTCCAACGTGTGCGCTAAGATGGCATTTCCCTCGTTGAAGCTGTAGGTCTTGATGAGCCTGTCGCGGCTTCCAGTAGCCAGCTGCTTGCCTTCGGGGGAGAAGCACACCGCAAAAACCACACCCGTGTGATCCTGAAGCACTTGCACTCTCGCCCACTCGCCACCCTCCCCCGGCTCCGACCAAATCATCACCTTCTTATCCCATCCACCGGAAGCAATGTGGGAGCCTGATGGAGAGACGGTGACGCTAGAAACAGAACCATCGTGTCCATCCAAGGTCTGGACCAACTCGAGGGAAGGGCTGAATATTTGCAAGCCAACTTCACCACAAGCCACAAGTGAACCATTCGGAAGATAGCAAAGCCCATTGACTGCTAGTGGGAGAAAATAGGTTCGAAGAGCAAAAGGCTGTAATAACGTCGATTTGGTTTCACTTTCTGGTTTCACGGTTTAGGTGCCCCAAACGCCACCCCAGCACTCCATACTAGCTATTTATTCGGCCTTTAGGATGACAGATAGAATCCCACCTCCTTCTTCAACCAACGACGTAGAAGAGGATTGGATAACCCAATCTGTTGATGCCAAATCTGAGGGCGATGCCGCTTTCAAATCCTCTGATTTCCAGAGTGCGATAACAAATTACACCGATGCGCTGGCCTACGACAATCCTGCCCTCACGCACTTACTTTATTCGAACCGCTCGGCCGCCTACCTCGCTCTCAACGAGCGGGGGAAGGCACTTAAAGATGGCAAGAAATGCACCGAGACTAATCCTAAGTTTTCAAAAGGCTTCTCTCGTGTTGGTGCGGCAGAGTTCGCACTAGGTCGTTTTGCGGCCTCCGCCTCCTCCTACGAAGAAGGACTCCGTGTGGAGCTTCTGAAGCCGGTTTCCGAGCAAAAGGGCGTTGACTCTCTCCTTGAGTCACAAAAAAACTCGCTCCAAAAGCAAACAGAATTGGAGGAGCGGCAAAACGTTGCTGCTGCAGAGGCAGAACGAGTCGCGGCAGCAAACCCTCCAACCTCTCCCCCCGAAATGGCCGCCCCCGAGGTTGAGGAAGATCTAATGGCCGATTTTTTCTCCGACATAACCGAAACCACAACAGAGACTGTCGTAACGAAAATTTCAAAGCCAACGGCGAAATACACAGACCAGGATCTTTCTCCGTTCGATAACAAGTCGGTTATCGACTCCTTGCTCCAGCAGAACTACAAGTGGAAGAACCTCAACCCCTTTCGAGTTTTCCGCTTGGGAACCGACGCAAACACGGAGGACATAAAGCTACGTTACAAACGCCTCTCGGGAAAAACGCACCCGGACAAGAACCTCAGCGACAAGGAGCGCGCCGAGCTGGCTTTCGACGAGGTCAAGCGCTGCTATGAAATGCTGAAGAACGAAATGACGCGAGCTCACGCGGCGTCGTTAGTCGAGGCTGGAGAATCAATGGGCTTGCGGAACTACAAAAACGATCAGAAGAAGGGCGATTTAGAGCAGCTCAAGGAAATCGCAGTAATGAAGGTCTTTGCGGAGGTGGAGCAGGGTCGGCGGGATGCTGATCGGAAGGAGCTCGACGCGAAGAAGCGCGAGAGGCAGGTCGACGACGACAAGATGAGTAAAATGAGGAACGATCATAATAAGGAGAAGAGTTGGAGCAAGGAGGAGAGGATGGACGGAAGAATGAAGGGTTGGAACGATTTCTCGAAGCAGCCAAGCAATAAAAAGCAGAGGAAGATGTGAATTTTATCTAAAAAATCTAATTGTAGTTGTGAGTCTAGTCTAAAAATCAAAATCGTCCATTGGAGTGTCATGTGTCTTCGAATTCGCAAGACTTAGACTTTCCCCCCCACCCCCCCCCACCGTAAACTCCTCAGCTACTTCTTCAAACTCCTTGTCATCATCGTCAATATTTCTCGAATATCCCATTGCCAAAAGGGGCATTGTGCCACCACCACTCATTCCATTCTTGCCATTGCCACTGCCATTCGCTTTGCTGAACTCAGCGTTTTTTTTCTTGGCAAGTTTCTTTTGATCCAGGTTCTTCTGGATCTCGCCATCCGGGTTCTCGTAGTCAGCCTTCACATTCGACATGATCAAACTTGCGTTGGCACTTTTTTTTCGCCGCGTTCCTTCCCCCTTCACCTTCAAAGTCGATTTGTACATCTTGAGCTTCGTCTCGGCGGAAAAAGGATCTTCAGTGAACTCGTCGCTTGGCATGTCATCCGAAACCAGAGAAGTACGCCGCAAAAATCGCTTTTCTTCGTGGCTGTCGGTGTCAACCAAAACCTCAAGATTCGTGTAAATGGCGTCCGGATTGTCCTTATCCTGTTGAATTTGTTCTTGCGAGGGTTTTGGTGTATCCTCATAGGTCACCTTATCCACACCGGGGGGGGGCTCGACACCATAACTATTACGGCGTTGAGATTGGCGTGCATTCTCCGTATGATGGATGGTATCATCCACAAGTGAGGCTATTTTGCTGCTCTGGCAGGGGCCCATGATTGCCACCTGACAGAAAACAAAATTGTAATAAGCTGTGGTTTAGTTGAAGAGCCAAGCAGAACAAACACTTATGCTATATGTATAGCATAGCATAGCAGCCGAAATTATTTTTACTTTTTTGTACTTTTCCAAACTTCTTTAAAATAAAATAGGCCCAGCGGTGTTTAGTTTCACAAAACCATGCTTGCCAACCGAGATCAGCAAGGAGGTTTGGTGGCTGCCAACACGTCCAACGAGCTCGTTATTGCCTCACCAATAGCCCCGGGTACAATGTATAAATGTGGGGACTGTGGATACAAATTTGATCTCAAGAAAGGCGACGTAGTTATGTGCCGAAAATGCCAGTTCCGCATTGTGTACAAAGTTAGAACAAATCGCATGGTGCAGTTTGAGGCTCGATAAGGAAAGGTGATAACAAAGTTCCTCAAGACAATAAAAATGTTGCTATTTTTGTAATGGGTTACCCTTCAGTTCAATCTAGGCTTGGCGCTTTGGGGGCGTGCTACACCCCCCCCCCCTCCTCTGTTCCCTCCTTCGGAATTGTTCTCATCGTTGTTGTGTCGGTTCACTATTGGGGTCAATAACCCCCCCCCGGTTTCTCCACCCCCACCCCCTGTCCTAGAGTTCAAATCCATGTGGTGGCTAATTTGGAAGTTCGGCACAATTGTTTCGAGCATGCTGCTGCTGCTCGAGCTCCTCAGCCCCCCCACCCTCTTCTGTGGAAACTTGAAACCGCTCCTCATGACGAAATTGTTGTTGTTCAAGCTCCCGTCCAGCTCTCCTTGCATGAGCCCTCCGTCTTCTATCCCCCCGGACCTTCCTCCAACGTAGCCGCCGCTTGACGCATCCATATTCCTATCCCTGTCCGTGTTATTCGCGCTCGTGGGTCTCCTTTCCGTATTTTTGAAAGCCGCCTGCTGCCCCAAGTTACCAGTGATTTCCCCCTCCCCCCCCCCCCCCCCCCCCTCTTCCATTAGCTTGCCCTTCCTCGCCTTCGTCCGCAGCGGCCGATCGCAAGCAACGCATACCGGAACGCTTGCCTTGATCCTGCTCGCCCTGCTGCTCCCAGTGATGAGAACCTGGTCGTGCTTGCTCAGCGCACTGTCGATTCCGTCCATCAACCTTGCCACAAACTTGGTTCTAGCTTCCAGTCTCAAAGCACCGGGCTTCTCGCTCTCCTCCTCCATCAGCTTCTCCCATTCCTCTCTCACTTCGCTCATCAACGACTTCCTCCTGTACTCGATTTCTTCATCGGCGTAAACCATTTCTTCCGGATTCTGACCAACAACGACCCTGCTCAAGGCCTCAAAGTCGGCCCTGAACGCGATCCAGCTGCGCCGAGCAAAGTGAGGTGCATTTTTAATGGAGCAGGGAGCGAGCGAGAAAACGAATGTAATTGAGTGGGATAGGGGTTAGTTCTTACAGTGGCTCGCATATATTTCTCGTTTTCCTCAAAGCTCACTCGCTTCGCTCGCTCACCTAGCCATGTCCACGCTGAACCCCGCAATCGCGTCTGGGATGTTATTCAGCTCGCCGCTGTTGATCGGTGGGCACCACTTCTTCGAGAAACTTAGAGACTCAAATGGCAAGCACGCGCTGACCATCAACTTAAGGTCAGGCTTTGGCGCTCCGTGTGAGAAAACCACCTTCCTAATCTCGTCCAGGTCGCCGTTCACGTTCTCTTCCATATCCCTCGCGTACTCCTTCTCCCGCAGAATCTCGTCTTGAACCCTCCCAACCCTTTCACCCTCTCCTAAAATTAGAGCTCTCAGTTCCTTCATTTCATTTTCAATTGTTTTGTCTTTTGCCAACATCAAATTCTGCGCCGAGCGAAGAAAGATTGTGCGCATTTTTAATGAAGGACGAGCGAAAAACGAATGAAGGCGAGCCAAAAGAATTGGTTGGGTTAGCTTAGAAGTAGATGTAGTCATCTGCAGCCATTTTTTCGTGCATTTCATCGAGAGTATTCTCGTCTTCTTTTAAGGCTCGCTCGCTTTCGCTCGCTCACCTTCAACTCATCCTCCCTTTCCCCCGCATCGTCCAACCTGTGCTCCAACCTCTCGATTAAACCAAGCGCACTATTCAACTGGCCCTCCTGCACCCCTAACTTCCGTTTCGTCGTAACAACTTCCGTTTCTAGCTCGAAAATCCTCGTCTCGATCCGGCCACTGTTCATCAGCAAACTGTCAATATTGCCCTTGTTCTTCCCCACTTTCAAATCCAGCTTCGAGCAGTTCTTTTCCAGCCCCCCCACCTTCCTGCCCTCAGCCATCATCATCGACTTCATCTTCGGCACCTCCAATGCCAGCAAGGTCAGCTTGCTGCGCCAAAAAATGTTAGTAGAGTACTCGCAATCACTCTAAACCACTCACTCACTCACTCACTCACACACCCACCTGCTTATTTGGTTTTCAAATTGTTCCGCCCTGTTCTTGATGTCGTCGAGCGTTTTGTTCAAAACCTCGCTGTTCTCCTCCTTGCTCCTCAACTTTTCCTCCAGCCAATCTCTCTTCAAATTCGCCAAGTCCTCGTTCCTTATTCGAATCAGTTCCCTCGTTAGTACGTCAATTCCTCCCTGCAGATCGCCGTGGAAAGTACCCATAATGCTGCTCAAGTCGGTCGCCCTTTCAACCCCTTTCTCGTCGATCTCGGTCAGCTGCCCCTGCCGCAGTAAATTTTCGTTCGCGAGCATTGTAAACCGATGCCAGTGCTTGAAGCCGGCCTCCTGCGGCCCCATAATCATCTTAGTAATGGTCCTCTTCAAAACAAGAATTGCGCGTTTTTGGTCAGCTTCGAGTTGCCGCATACAGGAACAGTGCTTCTTCCACATAGCCATGCCGAACCGGACGAGGCCGCAATTCTGCGCCGAGCGAAGCGAAGCGAAGCGAAGCGAGGTGCATTTTTAATGAAGCACGAGCGAACCAAGCGAGCCAAACGAATACGAATTGAGCGGGTTAGTTCAGTAGTGGATGTAGCCATATGCATGTAGCCATTTCGCGGGATACATCGCGAGTATTCTCGTCTTCCTCAAAGCTCGCTCGCTTCGCACGCTCACCTGCTTCGCGGCCATCTTCATCATGCAGCTGTACTGGAGCTGCTGGCGCTTCTGATATTCGACGGTTTTTTCGCTGAATTTGTACCAAGTTTTGAACCCCATCAGCAGCAGCTGCTTGAAAAAACCTAACACTCTCCTGTTAAGGTTCTGCATCGTTTTCTTCTGATCCGAGTTGCCAATATCGAAAAGAGCTTTTTTCAACATTTTGGTAGCTTTCACAACCTTGGAAGTTAGTATGGCCCCGTCGGACTCCAAATTTTCCTTCAGCTCGGCCAGCTCGTTGGCGCGAGCATATGATGAAAACTTCTTGTCAAGGTTGGCCTGCCTCTTCGTGGCCAGTAAGTCGTGCTCAGTGAACCAACTCGACAACTTCTTCAAGTCTTCGCCCACGCGACCGTCGATTGTTCTCGTGAACCTGTTCTGCTCCTCCTTAACCGAAGACAATATTTTACTTTGGTTGGTTGCCAGGCTGTGATAGAGCTTATCAAGGTGTTCCTTCGTCAGTGAAGAGGACAGCTCCTTGCGAAGTATCATCAAGTCCGTTTTCAGCACTTGGTGCCTGTGGTCGGCGTCCAAGAAGTGGGTAGCGTCCTCGTCTTGCGAATTTTGCAACTGTTTGACAATCGTTCGCAGACCAATAAGCTCCTTCCTGTTGTTGCGCAATTGTTCCATGAAGATGTCACTGTTATCGTCGTCGACGCTGAATAATTGTTGGTTTGTTGCTGTAGCTTTTGTTGTTGCTATTGTATCATTTTTTAAATTTGTTGATAACATTTCTTCACTAACTTCATGAGATGCAAAAGATAAAATCTTCTCATTCGACTCAGTTTTCAACTCGAGAAGGCGTAGCGCTTTTCGTAGATGTGTCTGCTCTTCCTCGATGCACCCGATTCGCATGCATTCATTCTTGACATGTGATACCTGAGAGAGAATGTTTTTGATTTCTATGTTTAATTGTGAAGTGTTTACAGTTAGTAGGTCATTGCCGTGATCTACTGGGTTGTTGGAAACAGATTCAAGTCGAGATCGTTGGAACGGAGCTACATTTGTTGCTTCTGGCTCCATGCTTGACGTTGCTTTCATTTGAATTCATTAAAAAGAAACTTTTTCTTTCCATCTTAAGCATTTTGAAATTTACAGTTATATTTTCAAACCTCACTCACTCCCCATGAAGCGCAGCATGTTTTCCAAAGAAAGAGCAGACAAGCTGCCTAACCCTCCTTCACTTATAGGCAGACTTGCGAGTGAGAAAGAAAATCACTCAAGGCACGTGAAACAATTATCAACTCACAACAACAATCTTCAGAATTCCAACGAGCAGCAACAAACGCAAACGGACGAGCTAACCAAACAGCTATGCGCGCTAAGAAACCAGACCGAAACCCAGGCAAGACAACTTCTCACAATGAAGAAGATGCTGGGTTTCATTGCTGACGAGAAGAAATTTGAGCAAGCAAAGGTTGAAGCCGCCAAATCAAAAATATCGAAGCTTGAATCGAAGCTTGGCTTGTCCATCGGCAACACCGGCCTTGGCAAAAAAAACGCGGAGGTGAGCGAGCGAAGCAAGCGAGCCTTTTGGAAGAATGGATTCAGACGGGTAAAACCACTACTAAGCAAGCTAACCCCTCTATTCGTTTGGCTGTCTCGTTTCGCTCGTTTCGCTCGTCTTTCATTAAAAATGCGCCTCGCTTTGCTCGGCGCAGCTTCGCAGCCACATCAAAGACTTGTCCAACAATTTCAAGTCGCTGAAAGAAAAGTCAACGGTCCAAGGGGACGAGCTGGTCAAGGCCGCCAGCGAAATTAATGTGTTGACGAACGCGCTAGAACTCAAGCAAAGCGCAATCGAAGAGTACTCCAACGGGAGGAAAGTCACGGTGCGGGAGAGCTGTCTCTACCAATTAAGTTTGCGCAAGAGCGAATGCCACAACTTGGCCCTCGAACTTGCCGAGAGGTCCAAAAGAGCAAAGGCTACTGACGCAGAAATTGGACAGCTTCTGAACGATAGGACCGTCAAGGATAAGGAACTGGAAGTGTCCGAGGCGCACATCTCGCACTTAACAGAGCAGCTCGTCCAGTACGACAAGTCCAGCACCTTGCTCAAGGCCGAGCTGGAGAGTAAGCGCATTGACATCAGCGAGTTACTGGGATACGTAGAGAAGCTAAGCGCTGACAATTCGAACTGTCTGCGCAAAATGGAAGGCTTTCAGGTGAGTGAGCTTGAGAAGCGACCGAGCCTTGATGAAGACGAGAGCACTCGCGATGAATCCCGCGAAATGGCTACAGACACAATGGCTACATCCACAACTAAACTAACATTATTCCACTCAATTCTTTTGGCTCGCTTAACTCATTTTTCTCTTGCTTCATTAAAAATGCGCCTCGCTTCGCTCGGCGCAGGCAGAAAATGAACAAATGAAAGTAAAAATTGAAGCATTTGAGGAGGAAAAGAGAAACAGCAGGTTCGATCAGCAGCAACGGGTTGTGGGGTTGGAGGAGGAGGTGGGTAAAAAAATCAAGCTGCACAAGGCAACAGAGGAGAGGTTGATGGTGTCAATAAACTTTGGCCGAGCACAGGAGGAGAAGGTGAAAGCGATGCTGGCGGAGAGGGAAAAGTATGACACACTGGAAGACGATTTGGGGGCAATAAGAAAAGGCCTGAGGGCCGAGAACGAAATGAGAGTCGAGGGGGAACTGGAGATTGTCGAGCTAAAAGAGCTTGTGGCAAATTTGAATCGGACGTCCCAGTCCATCAGCAACGATGTGAGCAGGAAAGACGATGAGTTAGCTAGAGTTAAAAAGGAGCGCGATTGTGCTCTGCAGCAGGTTGTTGATATGGGCCTGAGCGTCCAAAACTCCGGCGTTCAAAATGAGACAACTGGTCGAATGATCTTGCAGCACAGCCTGCTGGAGCAGCTCAGTCACGAGAGAACCTTGCGGAAGTCAGCTGAAGAAAACTCGTTAAGGCTGCTGACAAAGTTCAAAAGTGATTCCGACGGCGATGAAAGTTACGACCATTAGATAACAATTTTGTTCTTTCACAAAGGCGAATTTTCCTTGTTATTTGCTTTATTGTTGGTGGTGTGTCGACTTGACAGAAATTTTCGCTGCAAGGGCGAAATTCGCTTTTGCAACTTGGTTGCCGAGGGTGTTGTCGTCTTCTTAATATTTTTCGGCGAGCTTCTCAAGACTCCACCACCACCGCCCTTCGAGCTCGCCAATTTCTGAATTATTCCTCGTCGTCCACCGACGCTCGAGAAGTTCTTTGGCGTCGTCCCCTTCCCCCCCTTTGCCTCATCCCCACCCCCACCAATCAGTTTGGTTGGGGTTGGCGAAAATTTCAGCCAATCATCAGGAGGTGCCTGTTCCTCGCTAACCCCCACCCCCCTCCTCTTCTTTTCGGCGCTCATTGGAAGTTGACACTTTAGCTTCAAATTTATCAACTCCAATTCTCGCACACGTCTTGAAAGCACCTCCGTTTCCTGCTGCGTTCTGGAGTAAGCATTAGATTGTTCCTTCGCCTCCGCAAAAGCCATCTTGTAAAGGTCAACGCTAACCCTGGCGCCCTGCAATTCCAGCTGCGACATCAGCAGCTTAATTTCGTGCTGGTAAATTGCCTCGTTCTTCTTCCAACTTTCCAATTTAACAAGATCAAGCTCTCCTCCCCTGACTGCAGCCCCCCCCACATTCACATCCTTCGACCTCAGCTGGACAATCGTCACCCTGCTTTCGTCCAGGTTGCTCTTCGCTTCCTTCAATTTGCTCAGCAAACGCTCGTTCTCCCTTTCTCGGCTCTGAATGTCCATCCTCAACAGCTGCGACTCCGCCTCACGCTCCATGCTGTCGCACAGATCTTCCTTCTCCTTCTCAATTCTAGCCAGCGTCGATGCTAACGCCGTTGCGGCAGCTACTGCTGCGACCGTATCTTTCTCGGCCTTTGCGAGCGAGAAGGAATTCTCCTTACGCTCTTCCCTTAGTGCAACCAGTGACTTTTGGTCGGTGATCGATCTCCACTCGATGGACTTCTTCTCCTGCTCAATTTGTATCAGCCTGGTCTCGAGCTCGTAGTTGGACAGGTTGGCCCTATCGAGCTCGTCGCAAGTGCCGCGCAGCTGCAAAACGACGTCCGCGACGTCCTGCCGCGAGCTCTCCATTAAGTGGTTCGCGGTGTTCTCCTGGTTCTGAATGACGGCGTTGAGCTGCTCGATCTTCTCCATGAAGTCCTTCTCAGCAGCGGCGTGTTGCAAGAGACTAGCTTTGTGCTCGGCTCTACTTTTAGCGAGTTGCTTCTTTGCAGCTTTAAATTGTTCGGTTATCGTTTCAATTTCAATGTTTGCGAGGGCAATTTCGTTGCTCGACGAGGTAGTGGGTGAAGTGGCCGAATTGGCCACCTCGAGTGACAACTTCAGTGATTGTACCTCTTGTTCGAGGGATGAAATGTTTTCCTGGGCCTCGCGCTCCTGGGAGCGCTTAATAGTTGTCAGCTCCTCCATCTGGGCGTTCAAGGTGTCAACGTGGGTGGTTAACTGGGAACTACGCTCGGAGAAAGAGGATTCAAGCAAGTTGATCTTCTCCTCGAGGTGGTCGTTGGCAGCGTTCGTCTCATCCAGCTTGTTCTTGAGGTTTTGGAACACTTCTCGAGGGATCGTTTTTACCAACTTCTGTTGAACTTTCTCGCACATCCTGCAGTTGACTGGGTTTGGGTTTGAGATGGATGGAGGGGGGGGAGGGGTGAGGTTGTGGTGAAGGGGTTTGATTGTTGTTTTTGATGTTGTTTTTGATGTTGATGGTGATGTTGATGGTGTTGTTTTGGGAGATGGGGCAACAACACTTTTGCGAACTTCAGCAGCAGCAGCCGCGCCACCATACATCGACAGCATGCTCTTTGTCCTGGGGCTCAGCGTGTCGAGAATGTCCGCTGATGGTAAGATCTGGTCATTTGATTTTGTTGGGGTTGAAACGGACGCAGAAATTGGGGGAATATTCTCTTTAATCTCCTCCTCCTCCATGCGTCCATAGATAGTTTCTAGCGACGGTAGTGCTGGCACGTCCGTTAGTCTGCTCGCATCGAGCGGAATTTCAGAGAGAATGTTTGATTCGACGTCGCTGGTGATGCTATTCTTGAACGAATCGTCGTCGCGGTGGACGTTGAAACTGCCGTTGTTGAAAACTTCATTTTGGCTGTTGTTGACATCATCATTTTGGTCGTCGCCCTCAACCGCATCAGCGTACACGCTGACGTCGGAAACGAAGCTAACATTGGAATTGGAATTCATGCTGGGGGTGATTCCAACGTTGCGGAGCTCGTCCGACTTTGGTAAGGTTTGGGTTTGCGGTAGGAATTTTACTCGTTTTTCATGAGTGATTTTAGTAGTGATTTGGGGTGTAAGTGTAGGGGTTGTGGGCTCTTGCTGCTGCTGCTTCTGCTCGAGAGTGGCGCATTTTGCCGAGGCAATCTCAAGCAGAGCAGGGTATTTATTTGGGAAGTCGACGATCAGAACGTTGACGATCGACCTAACCACCGCCACGTCCATTGACGACTTGATGTAGTCGAGGTCAAGCATGTCAAGTGTTACGACGCAAGTGGTCGGCTGCACGGGAGATATGAACGAGGAGCTGGAGGAAATCGAAGTTAAGTTCTGAGGAGAAGAGGAGATTGAGGAGGATATTGAGGAGGAGAGTTTCGGAGAGTTTTGCTCATTCAGGTATTTTAGCGCCTTCTGGACTGATTCGGGTAGCGACGAGTAGTCCGAATCGTCAATCTTGGCATTGTTATAATTGCCAGCAGGGGAGGGGTTGCGATAATAAGGGGTCATCGACTTGGTTGCAGCAAATTTCGGTGAAGGTGTTGGTGGGGTTGGTGTTGCCAGAGAGGTTGGTGTTGCCAGAGAGGTTGGTGTTGCCAGAGAGGTTGGTGTTGCCAGAGAGGTTGGTGTTGGTGTTGGTGTTGGTGTTGGTGTTGGTGTTGCTGTTGTAGGGGTGGAATGTTGAGTTTCTGGCGAGTCGTGTCTCGCCACAGAGGAAACACAAACCGAAGGAGAAGAGATGCTGCGCTCTATTGCGCAGGTAGAGCTAGTCTCAGGGTTTGAGTTGCCGTTTGGACTTGAAACAAGGTGCGGCTGCTCCTGCTCCTGCTCCTGCTCCTGCTCCTGCTCCTGCTCCTGCTCCTGCTGCTGATCTTCTTCTTCGTCACTCTCAAATCGCACCGCATCATTGTCGTTGTTGTTATCGCTATTAATATTTATTTCCTCGTTGACATAATTGCCGTCCGATTCGCTCTCAATTGTCGAATAGGTTTCATTGTTTGATGCAGTCGCTGCTTCAGGGGTGGCAAGAGGCACAGTCTCCTCGTGGATACTAGCCTCGTTATTTTTGTTTTCAAACTCATTTAAGATCTCTTCTCGGCAATTCACTGTCGGCGAAAATAAACTTTGTGGAGTGCTGATATTTGCTTGAGGCGTCTCAACAGCCGACGAGCGTATCACTTCAACAAAAGAGCTGCTGTCACAGGATATGTTCAGCGATGGCCGTTTGTTGACATTGCTGTTGTTGCTGTTGTTGTTGTTGTTGTTGTCGCTACTCCTGCTGCTGCCGGGCTTTTGAACGAAGAGCGGCGACGTTCGTGGTCGTAGATTCAGCGAGATCCCGTTCGTAGACGCCTTCTTCGAATGGGACATGCGCTCTCGCTTCACTCTGGCATGGATAGGGGTCGCGTGCATCGCGCTCTTCTTCTTGCTAGTGGTGCTGATTACGACTGTTTTAGGGCCGTCTCTCGTCTTCGCTATCAACGCCAAAATATCATCATATTGCTTCGTCTTCAGCAGCAACCCATCCATGCTAATAATCACAGAACCAATAGGGAGGTTCATTTTCTCGCCCTGGCCAATTCCCATTACGTCCTCTTCTTCTGGAGATGGCTTACTGTAACCAACAACTCGAGCTCCAAGTTTTCGTCCATTGCTGGTTTCCAGAATTGGTTCTGCGAAGTTTATTGTTGTTGTTGTTAGTTTCGTTGTTTGGTTCAATTACAATTTTTGAAGTTCGCCTATTTAATTATATACCTAATACAAGTCCTAGGGGGCCAGCCGGGAACGTATATTCGTCCATGATAATGATAAATATTTGAATATTTAAAAAATATGCAAATCTAGGTTTGCAAAGAGGAGTGAAGAAGAAAAAATATTTCCTATCCAAAATATATCACTTTGCACGCTTTGGACGTGGATTCCTTTGTCAAATTAAGATCAAGTAACATGGAGCACATTTGCATCTCCAAATTTATTCCTCCAAACTAATTTCAACACACCCCATGGCCATGGACAATAATGCCAAAGACGACGATGATGATTCGTCCACTTCCTCTTCTCACAGTAATGATGCTGACATTCATTCTGATAATGAGCTGGCGTACCCTGATGAATCTGCCCTGCAACAATTTCTCCGTTTACGAAGGGAGAGGTGGAAGATTCGCCTCGGGTCTATGAAGATCAATAGACGTTTGGTGAACACAACTTTTCAAGCTTGGGCGAAGTACCAAGACTACGAACCGAAGTTTACGCAAGAGGAGCTTTTGGCCCAGCGGCAAAAAATCCACGATGAAAAGGAGCTGAATCGAAAAGCTTTCCAGCTACCGAAACCTTACTACGGACAGAATTCGGTCCACTCCGACTACTCGATTGAGCCTCAAGACCAGCAGTGGAAAACCCTTAGGTGGACAGACCTGTTGACCCAGAAATATTCCCTCCCAAGCGTGTATGCCACGGCCGACCCCCTCCCCTTTCAACTTCCTCCATCACGTAACAACTGCTTCAAAATCATCATAGACAACGGCCACGCAACCTACCTTCGCCAAATGCTCCAATACGTCGAGGAGACTCCAGAAACTCTAGACCCGCTGATAGTTTCTTACGGGATCACTTCTGGCTGGCCAACAATAATCAAAGTTTTCCTCGAGTTTGGCGTTGACCCCAATTCAATTGCCATCATGCCCTACACGCGGTCTCTGGCTAAAACCAACAAATCAACCGAGAAGAACACCCACTTGCACCGGGCAGCCCACACCAACGACGTGGAGTGCATCAAGCTCCTGATTCAGTACGGTGCCGCCGTCGACCCGAAAAACGTGCTCGGTCGCACTCCCCTCCATCTCTCCTGCTCGTCCATTCCGGAGGCTAACTTCATGCGAATGGGCAACTCCAAGGTTCATCCGGCTGAAGTCCTCCTGCATTACGGTGCCAATCCCAACTCGTCCGACGTTAACCACCATAGGCCCCTCCACCACGCGTGCCTGGCGCGTGACTCAACCGCAATTCGGTTGCTGATCAAACACAACGCCGACGTTTTGTGCGAGGCGCAGAATTTTAAGCTGCCGTACGAGCTAATAGCTCTGAAGATCTCCGACACTATGAAGAGAGAGAACCAGCGGAGCAAGGATAAGGAAATGAAGGCTAATGCGAAGGTGAAGGCAAGCCACAAACAGAACCAGAACCAGAACCAGCTCCAGCTCCCAAAAACAAAAACAAAACACAAACACGCCTTGCCAACTCACACCCACCACTTTGACCGACGGGGCGAACAAGCTCTGCTAGACTTGAAAATTGCGCTCGAAACAGATGGGCGAGGGAGCGACTTTGGCGCAATGTACGCAAAGAGAAACGCAAGGCAAGTGTTCCGGCGAATTTTGTCGTCGTTCACGACAATTTGCCCAATCTGCAGGCGGCGCCAAACAACTTGCGACCACAACAAGAGGACAAAATACGCGTACTGGAATTGTACCCACAAGTACATCCCTCGCGATTGCAATGTTGAGAAGTCCGCGCGAAAATCGGGTTTGCGCACGTACACAGATCCAATTCCCCCGAAATTCTCAGCTCCTTGGAACGGACCTTTGTACGACTCCCCCAACATAGTCGACCAAATTGAGCGAAGGAAGCTTCCCCCGATGGCCAAGATTGGCATGGGAACGCCGATGGAGAAGTCAATGTTCGACAACGCGATTGACCCGATGGGTAATTTGCCGTGGCAAACTATGCTCTCGCCCCAGCAAGTTGCTAGGCGAAAGACCACAATTGCGCTGAGTTTGAAGGATAAGGAGGAAAAGCCTTGGCACCGATTAACGTTTGCGGAGAGAAAGATTGAGCTGAAGAAACAGGCACTGCTAAAGGCGCAAATGAAGGAGGTGTCCCGTAAATTCGATGAAAGTGACGAAAGCAGTAGCAGCAGTAATGATGGCAGCGATGGCGAGGACAACGATGGTGACAGTGACGACGAATTTAATGAAAACGGCGGACCTGGCGGAAGCGGTGGCAAACGCAGCAAAAGCAAATCATCGAAGAAGCGGAAACAGTCTATTTTGACGCCGCTGCGAAATCCGTACGAGAGGCACCGAAAAGGTGGTGATAGCCCAGGTTCGGGGAAAAAGAAGCTTCCAGTCCAGAGGCGGAAGCAGCGAGTGTCCAACAGCTGGGAGGAGGGAGAGAATTACGTTCCGGACAAGAATGCTGGAAGGAAAAGTCGGCAATCTCGCGATTTTAAGGGCAGAAGCTCGCGAGCCTCGCAAGGGTTCCGACAGAGTGGCAAGGACATGTTTATCACCGAGGAGCAGGTGAGTGAGATTTATTTTTTTAATTTTCCTCGATCATCCGTCCACCTTCCGCTAACCCCCTCTCTTCTCGACCAACCTTAAACCTAACTTTAGAAAAAAAATCGAGCAAAAAAAAATTGGCGACTTTTGAGAAACAAGCTGAAACCAGCAAGCAGAGAAATACTCCGCCAGCAGCTGATGCGCGATCCGACCAACTTGGTAGCCATGGTGTCTCTCGGGTTCGCGTGTGTCGACACGGGACCGAAGGCTTCGCCAGTGTTGTGCCGCCTTGCTACTCTTCTCCTCGAAAAGTGCTATTCCTCTGGCTTTGACCCCAGGGATGCGGATGGGGGCGGAGGACAATTTTGGAAAAAGTATGCGCAAGCGCACACATGCTGCTGGGAGGCCGGTGGAGGAGCAGTCACTTTGATCGATTCTTCTGCAGAGTATTCCAACGCAATTGGACGTGAACGAGGTGAGTCATATAATTGGATCCACGTTTTATTTCACACCCAAAACGTCCCAACCTAACCCCCTCTCCTCTCCTCTCCTCTCCTCCCCCTTTCCCCTTTCCCCTTTTCCCTTTTCCCTTTCCCCTTTCCCCCTCCCCCCACAGTTCACCTCGAACGCGCCCTTCAAGGCTGGGAGCAGGCCCTCCGATTCATGCAGAACGCAACTGACATGAACTGCTGGACCAGCGCGGCACTCACCTCCCAGCGGCTGGGAGACTACGAGGGCGCCGCTAACATCCTCGGCACCATCATCAAGTCTTTCCCAGCTTTGAAGAATGCGAGCCTCGTTTCGATCTCCGTCTCGGCAATTTTGGCAGAGCTCAACCAATTTGAGCAGGCCATTGCCTACATGCACAACGCAATGGTTAAGGGAGCAACTCAGCCGCTCTCGAATATTCACCTAATGTTCTTCATGTCTCGTCTGTACGAGAGGTGGCACAACGCGTACGTTGAGAGCCCCGAGAAGGTGGACCCCCCTCCGGTCAACGCCCTGACGCAGGCGAAGGCTGGTTTTGCCCGAATTTTCGAGTTCGAGGCGGAGTCAGGGGGCATTATGTTCAACGCGGAGTGGGCCGGTCTCGGCGCGCCCGGCTGAGTAACCTCCTCCTCCGTTTGGAAATCATTTGGCGATGCGGCCTCCTCTGCTTTCCAGTTCGTTCTTGCCGCCGACTTGTATCGCGAGGGCCTTCGGCGAGATCCGCCCAAGCCCTTGCGACCTGGACCCTTTGCCTACTGCTCCAGGGCCTACGTGAGAGCTGGTAAGAATGCTGAAGCAACCGAAATGATTAAAACGGCTGCGAGCGTCGCCAGCAAGGACCCGTACACGAAAAAGGAGGACATGGCCAAGTACGAGAATTCGTGGGAAAAGCTCATGTACCCGACCAAGTACTTCGAGAAGGAGGTGAGTGAGCGTGCGCGACATGGCTACAGACGACTACATCCACTACTAAGCTAAACCACCCCAATTCGCTTCACACCTTCTTCGCTCGGCGCAGCTCCAGCTGGACGTGCTGTCCACTCTTGATAGGTACGCCTCCGCAATCCCTTCGGAAGCACTGTTTCGACAGGAGGACAGCTCCACTATCAGCACCAACAAGGAGAGGGAGAGGAGAACGACCAGGCTGGTTCTCGCAAATAAGAAAACGCGATCCGGTCGGCCGCAAAAGTCGTTGGCACACTGGGGGGCGCTCCGCGATCGGCTAAAGGGGGCCGCCCGGGCGTACTACCAAATGCAGCTGCTGAACGCGCCCCAGCACACCATATCGGGGACCATGCTCGCCACCATGGGCAGGCTCTGCGTCGACACCGGCCCGAAGGCTAGTGTCGAGCTTGACCGCTGTGCAGCCATTATTCTGCAGAAGGCCGCCGACTCGGGCTACACCGGCAACCCCAATGTTCCCAACAGGTGAGCGAGCGAAGCGAGCGAGCTACGAGGAAGACTCGAGCGATGAATCCCGCGAAATGGCTGCAGACGGCTACATCCACTACTGAACTAAATGAACTAACACGCTCAATTGTTTTTTACTCGCTTTAACTCGTTTTGCTCTTGCTTCATTAAAAATGCGCACAATCTCGCTTCGCTCGGCGCAGTGCCGCGGACTTTTACTTGAGCTTTGCTAGGGCCCACTACAAGCTCTGGCTCAGAGACGGGATTCGCGCGGAGCGCATTCATTTGATTCGGTCCGCTTGGTCCTGGGAGAAGGCGTTGGTGCACGTCAAGGTCGCCTGCGACGTTGGGTGCTGGAGGGAAAGCGCGCACGTTTCGTCCTGCCTCGGGGACTACTCGAGAGCGGCCCAAACTCTTGGTGTGCTGGTGCGTTCATTTCCTCGCTACCCGCAGGTTGGGTCCGTCCAGCTTGAAGCGGCAATTTTGCTGTTCCAGCTCAAGCAGTACGAGCAGGCGGTGGCGTACTGCGCCAGCGCGTTGCGGGCCAAGAACTTGGGCAACGGCATTACTCACGTCGATGTGATTTTTTTCATGGCGAGGTTGTACGAGAAGTGGGCCGAGGAGGCTGATAGAATTTGGCTTAAGGATAACCCGATTCCCGATTCCGACGATTCGGACGCTGAAGCGGAGAAGAAGGAGGAGGAGGAGAAGGAGAAGGAGAAGGAGAAGAAGAAGGAGAAGAAGGAGAAGAAGAAGAAGAAGGAGAAGGAGAAGGAGAAATCGGACTCCGACTCGGACTTCAACCCGGAATCTAACTCGGAATCCAACGACTACAACGGACTTTCGCCAATCGGCAACGAGAGGCGCAATATCGCTTTCCTGGCACGAGAAAAGATTTACAACGCCAAGGTTGAGAGCAAGGAGATCGACGAGGAGAGCGGACCTGATGTTGACGAGTGGGTTTGTGATCCTCTCACCTACCGATCGTTCGCAAACAGGGCTTACGAGTCAAACCACCCTTTACTTGCCGTGGATTACTTTCAGCGCGCAATCAAGTTTCGCATGGACGAGGAACCGAAAGAGGAAGAGTCGGTGGAGTCTGTGCCGCAAGGGAGGTTTGCGGTAAAGCCCGAAACCGACTCTGTGCCGCAAGGGAGGTTTGCGGTAAATCCCGAAATCGAACCAGAGCTGGCCCCTCTGTGGTTTGGCCTGGCAAAGTCTCACTGCAGGTGCGGCCAGATGAATCTAGCGGTCCGGGCCTGTAGGCAAGCCTTGATGCAGCCCGAGAGCGACGCAACCCACAAGGCAAGAACTTTACTCGATCACTGGGAGGAGCTTTCGTACGGCTCGCAGTTCGACGACGAGGCAAGTTTGCCGCTGCAGACGATCTTCGACGCCTACTTGAAGAAGGAAGACAGGACGCTGAGGCTGATGGACGACGAGGAAAACAAGATTGTCGAACACAAAACTGTTGCAAATCAAGAGGGCGAGTTAGTTACAAAGTACAGAGCAGGTGCGCTAGCCTTGAGACAAAAAAGAAGAGCGTGAAGCTCCGTGTGAAATAGCTCTACAACATGGCTACATCCACTACTGAACTAACCTACTCAACTATTAAACTCGCTCGCTGCTCTCGTGCCTCGTTAAAAATGCGCCTCGCTTCGCTTGGCGCAGGTTTCGATTCGAACAAAGACGGCAGGGTGAAGGACATCCACACTATTGAGGACATCCACGCTCACGTTGAGTCGCGGCGACGGTGGCGTGTGTTGAGGGAGGGCATTCGCGGCTTGGCGAGGGAGAGTATTCGCGAAATTCTGGTAGACGGGTTTTCCAATCTCGTCGGCAAGGCGGAAACCGACTGCGGGGAAGAACTCGTGATGGAAGTTGGCCGCATGGGACACTCGTGCGCTAGCGAGGTTAACGGTCCAAACGCGACAACCCAAATGGCTCTGGCGTCCTGCATCATCCTTGGAAGAGCTCACGAACTTGGCTACTTGAACCTACTAAAGCAGAACTACGACGTCGACTTCTCGGCGCACATGGAAGGGAGGTTTTGGCTGGCCAGGGCAAAATCCCATTGGAGAGTCTTCACTAGCCAGGGGAAAGGCGCTGGCAGCGGAGAGTTGGCGCACTTGAATTACTGCCTCTCGGCGTGGGACGAGGCGCTCAAGTTCATGGCCACCACGGTGGATCCGAGCAATTGGCACAACTACGCGTTGGCAAACGTTGCCCGCGGCAATTTTGATGTTGCAGCGCAGGCGTTTGGCACAATTTTGAAAAACTTTAGCAGCTACAACTCGTGCACTCTGGCCGTGTTGTGCTCGAGTTTGTATAAGGCTCTGGGGTTCTACGACCAGTGCATTGCCTACATGTTCTCTGCCATCAGCATGGGGGCCGAGGCTCCTTACGATAGCATTGATTTGGCGTTTTTGTTGGCTCGTTGTCACGAAGAGAAGGCTGCTGCGGAAGGCGGTTTAGTGGTTGAAGAGAACGACGAGGATGTGGATGAGGATGTGGAGAATGAGAATGAGAATGAGAACAAGAAACAAACAACAACCCAATCGCACCAAATTGCAATTCGTGCGTACTCGGCGGTGTTTGACCAGCTCAAGCAATTGGAGGATGGCAATCCACAAGATCCGGCCACGACCGATGACACTGTCGTCGATCCAAAGCGCATCGCCAACCACAGCCAGAGCCTCGACAGCGGCAACGGCATGGTGCTGATGAGGCACAACACGTGCGCCAAATGGTTAGAAGATCACAACACGTGGGTCCACTTCGGGGATGTTTGCTCATCCGCTGGACACGACGTGATTGCGGCGGACTTGTACGAGCAGGGGATGCAACGCTTGAACACTTTGGGGGAAATTCACATTGACAAACCGTTGCTGGGAATCAAGCTAGCAAAATGCTTGCGGAGATGCGGACAGCACGAGAAGGCCGTCGACGCCATTACGACCGCAATTGCCAACCAGAACCTCAACAAGGGCGTCACGCGCGGCGCCAGCAACAACAAACCCAAATCCAAGGGCAAGGTCAGGGAAAATGCCGCCAAGGACACCTCCACAAAGTTGGTAGCGCTCCGAAAGTGTTGGATGGGGGCAGGAGAAAAGGTCGGACGGCAAAACAGGCGGTCGATAAATGTGGACGGAACTATGGTCTACAAGAAGGCTTCTGCTCTGCCCCTTTTGACCGTTTTGGAAAAGTTCGTTGCGCCGCCAATTAGCCGCGAGGAAGATTTGGAACTTAAGGAACTCCGCAACCTGTCCGTGAGAAAGGCATCCGAGGGAAAGTGGAAGTTCCTCAGGCGGAGACTGAAAGAATCCGCAAGAATTCAATTTGCGAAAGAGTATGTCTCAGTTCTGCGAGACAAGAAAAACACCAAAGGCATGAAGAAGCAAATTTTGGTCGGTGTGTTTGAGTCCGAAGAGGTGAGTGAGTTAGCGAAAGCCTTGTGACAGTAAAGTACCAACTTCGTGCGAAATTACTATTCATGGCTACATCCACAACTGAACTAACCTACGCAACTATTTTTTGCACGCTCACTACTAACAACATTCTTTTAAACGCCTCGCTTCGCTCGGCGCAGATTCTCGAGCTGAACAAGAACGTAACTAGTGGATTTGCAAGCCCGACGCGCCGAGCGAGCACGCTCGGGTCATTACAGATAGCAGCGAGAGATGAAATTAGCGTCGCGCTCAACATGGTCACCAAGCTGGGTTTGTTGTGCCACGACAGCAGCAGCGAGAGCGGTCCCATGCACAGGTGCGCGGCTGTTCTTCTGCAGCGCAGTGTTGACTTTGGCTACAAGGGCGACGGGGATTTCTGGAAAAAGGTGAGCGAGCAAAGCGAGCGAGCCTTGATGAAGACGAGCAATACTCGCGATGAATCCCGCGAAATGGCTGCAGACATATAAGTACATTCACTAAATAATGAACTAACCTACTCAACTCAACTATTTTTTGCTCGCTCGTTTTGCTCTTGATTCATTAAAAATGCGCCTCGCTTCGCTCGGCGCAGCTCGCGCGCTCGCACTTCCGAGCGTACCTCTCCGGCGGTCCCAAAGGCGACCGAAACCACCTGAAGCTGTCGTCCGAGGCGTGGGATAAAGCTTTCGAGCACATTGAAAACGCCAGCAAGGTAGAGTGCTGGCTGGACGCTAGTTCTGTCCGCATTTACTGCGGAGAGTTTGAGCGAGGTGAGTGCAGTGAGTGGAGAAGAAGAGAACAACACACGCAAACCAAACTAATCAATTCGTTCGCAGCGGCCCAGACGCTGGGGGTTCTGGTGCGGTCGTTCCCAAACTATAAGAACTTGAGCAGCGTCAGCCTGACTTCGTCCAGCCTGCTGCAGAAGCTCGGAAATTTCGACCAGAGCCGAGCGTACATGTACGACTGCATGAGCAGGGGGGCCCCGACGCCTTTCACCCAGCTCGACCTCACCTTCTACATGGCGCACATTTACGGGGAGTGGGGCGACCACGACGACGACGAGAAGCACAGGGCAACAGGGGTGACCGCCTTCAAGGCAGTTTACACGTCGTTGAAAACGAGCAACTCGCCCCTCGTGTGGGAGGAGAATCTCGAGAAGGGCTTCAACGTTTGGTTGGGGTCTGCAGTGACTTGGCGGTGGTTTGCAGAGAAGGCTTGCCTCGGTGGAAACTTCATCCTTGGTGCCAACATGTACACGCAGGCGCTGGAGAGGGACAGTACGCTGAGTTCGAAGCATTTACGGAGCATTTTGTGCTTCGGGCTGGCAAAGTGCAAAGCCAAGTACGGAGACATGCGCGGAGCGAGCGAGAATTTGTTGGACGCCTTGGACGGAACGGATGACTACAGAGGTGGTGGTGGTGGTGGCGTTCTCGGTGGGGCGGCAAGGGACTCCAGCCAGATGCAAATAATTTTAGAGGCATGGGAGAATCCAACATCGCGGTTTCGCGAGGAGATGAACTTGCCCGTGCCGAAGCTGCTCGCCGGCTATGCTCTAATTTCTCCCAGCGCCGCCACGACACCAATTGGAACCCCCCGAACGGCCAGGGGTGACGATATCACCCCCAGGCGCAGCGTGGCTCCATCCCCAAGGAACGTCGTCACTCATGGAGAAGAGGGGAAGCTGATTCAGGTGGACTTGAATGATAAGAAGGCACAGCGCTGGATCAAGGTGAGGAAGAGCATCAGAAAGATGGCCATTCACAAGCTGGTGGAGGAAATTGTCACCTGCACGAGTGTGGAGGTGAATAGGATTGCAGCCAGAATTGCGTTTTTGCTCTCCACTGAAGACCCGCAGCTCGCCTCGAGTATCTACCAGAACTTGTATAACAGAGGCTACAGGGGGGAGAAGGGAGACGACCAGGGGAAGTTTCTATCGCACCTGGCAGCCGCAAACACCAATGCGTGGTTCTTGAGCCAAGGGGGGGGGGCGAGCAAAATGCACCTCATCCTGGCGAAAAAGGCCTGGACCGAGGCCCTTACGCACCTGTCCGCCGCCAGCAATCCCAACTGCTGGGCGCAGCTGGTCGCCGTCGAGACCGCCCTGGGGAACTGGCAGAGCGGGGCGAACTGCCTTGGGACTCTGATTCGGTCGTTTCCGCAAATCGACTCGGAGGCCTTGGCCATTATTGCGCTTGAGGCGAGCAGCCTGCTCGGGGAGCTGAGGCAGTACGAGCAGGCGTGCGCGTATTTATATGACAGCATCGAGAAGGGGCCGCCGCACCCGATGAATGCATTGGATATGAGCTTTTTCATGGCGAGGATGCACTACAGGTGGGGGGGCGGGGCCAAGGGGGAGTGGGCCTACAACGAGCAGGCGAAGATGATGAGCAGCGAGGGAAACAAAACCATTTTGATCGTCGAGCCGTTATACGACGAGGAGACGGGCGTAACGTTCGCGCTGCCGGGGAGCGAGGAGTGCGAGGAGAACAAGAAGAGGCGCGACAATGCCTTCGCGGCGTATTCGACGGTTTTCGCAAACCTGAAGGAAACCGTCCGGGTTCAGAACCAGCTGGTCGAGGTTGGTAGGGGCAAGAGCAATGTTAATTTGAGGTCGATGAACGCGGAGAATCACAACGACGTGAACGGATGGTTGAACGACAGCAAGACGTGGAGAATGTACGCTGAGCTAGCGACGATTAGCAGCATCTTCGTATTGGCGAGTGATTTATATAAGGAGGCGTGGGAGAGGGACAGAAATGATATTGTGTTGGGGTGTCATGTGGGCAAGAGCCTGCGGCAAATTGGGGATTGCAAGGGGGCAGTTGAGGTCTTGCGCAGGGCCATGAGGGAGAGTACTATGCAAAATGCGAGGAATAGTAGCAAGGATTTGGCTATGGAAGAGAGAGAAATCAACGAGGCTCGGGGAAAAATGGTGAACAGTTGGTTGGTGATGTGGGAAGGTGACGCGAGGGTGAATAGTTTCGAGGATGTGGTGGGGGCTGAGACCGACACTGAGACTGAGACTGAGACTGAGACAAAAACAGAACTCCAAAGGAGAATAAATATGAACCTAAAAACCCTAATAATATCAAACGTCGAAATCATGAGTGGGGTGAAGCTCGAATCGGCCTCAGAGGAAATAGTAACCGGTGGTGACATCGACCTCGGAGATCTTCTAGTGGAGCTGGCCCCATCGTCGCCAACGTCGAAGAATAACAAAATGCTCAACCCCAAAAGAGACGCTTCCCTCCACCCCTGGCAGCTCGCAAAGCGCGACAAGTTCCGCGAACTAATTTGGGTTTCCGTCCTCGCTCGCGTGAAAACCTCCGCCCTGATCGCGCTGATCTCCCGCACCGCCGTAGAGGGTCAGCTTATTCTCGACGATATGATACAAAGGGACGAGAGGCTCACAACGGAAGTATTCGATAACGGGCTGAGCTGCGCGGTCTTCGGGCTCATGTGCCTTCGAACTCCTCGGAACAACCTGTCCCGGCTAGGCCTTGTTCTTCTCGAACGTGCCAGGGGACACTACAAGTTCGAGGGAGTTGAGGACTACGTTGAAAAGTACGAGCAGATGAGTAACGGGAAGAAGCTCACTGTTCACAGGCAGCTCCAGAAGGACTATAACAGGCGGGTGCTGGGGGGGGGAGGGGAGGGGTTGAGTAGGGGGAGGTTCTTTAGGGCGATTGCTGAGGGGCACGCGTACTTGGCCGACAAGGTTTCTGTCGAGAGAAAGGAGGGAGGGGGAGAGGGGGGCGAAAGCGAAGGAGCGG
>BRYC01000806.1:0-17244 GCA_030267985.1 Parmales sp. scaly parma
CCTCGCCCCTCCTCCCCCCTCCCGCCCCCCCTCCTCACTTCGCAGGTTACACTGAAACCCAAGGGTCCGCCCTGAGCAACTACAACCAAGGCACCATGACCTCCCCCGCCTACAGCTACTCCTGCCTCAAGGAGTGCCCGGCCGGCGAATTTGCCTTAATTTCTGGCCAGCCCGCCTGTTTCGACGCTTGTCCCGTCGGCTCCTACATTTCAGGAGATCAGGCTTGCACGAGCTGCCCAGAGAACTGGAGTACGTCCAGTACCGGTTCCACTTCAGCCGGTCAATGCATTTGCAACGTCGGCTACTTCCTCGACGGCTCGTCCTGTGCGAGCTGCGGAAGTGGTGAAACGACGGAAAGCACCGGCTCCACTTCAGCCGGTCAATGCATTTGCAACGTCAGCTTCTTCCTCGACGGCTCGTCCTGCGCGAGCTGCCCGATAAATTCAGATCCTGCGAGTACTGGTTTGACCTCAATCGATCAGTGCTGTGATGTAGGCTTCTTCCTCGACGGCTCGTCCTGTGCGAGCTGCGGAAGTGGTGAAACGACGGAAAGCACCGGCTCCACTTCAGCCGGTCAATGCATTTGCAACGTCGGCTTCTTCCGGCTTGACGGCTCGTCCTGCGAGGCTTGCAGCGGAGGCACCTCCCCCACCGCCGGAGCAACCTCCTGCTCCACCTGCCCCGCCGGTACCTCCAGTCCCGATGGCACCCCCTGCGAGGCTTGCAGCGGAGGCACCTACTCCACCGCCGGAGCAACCTCCTGCGCCGACTGCGAAGCCTCCAAGTTCTCCGTCGAAGGGTGAGTTTTTTTTCAAATTTTTCTTTCCAATAATCCCCTCTGCTAACAATTTTCACAGAGCTTCTTTCTGTTCCTCCTGCCTCGCAGGTAAAACTGCAGGCGAGGAAGACTGTGTCGACTGCGTAGCAGGTCGCTACAGCCCAGCGAATGGTTCACCTTGTCTCGAGTGCGAGGTGGGAAAATGGAGTTCTAGCGGGTTGACAGTCTGTACGCCTTGCGTTCCGGGTACATACAACGATGACACGGCTTCAGACTCGATCTCAGACTGTACGAGTTGCGTAACCGGGCGTTACCGGGTCGAGGCAGGGGCGACATTAGTTTCGGACTGTATCGAGTGCGAACGTGGAAAGTGGGTTTCCACCACAGGCTCAACATCTTGCACCTCCTGCATCGGGGGAAAGTTCAACGACCTAACCGCATCCAATTCGATTTCCGCCTGTACCGACTGCACACCTGGCCGTTACAGTACGTTCGGCGAGGCTGCTGTATCCGCCTCGATTTGCCAAATTTGCCAAGCAGGCGTTTACAGCACAGCAGGCGCAACATCCTGCGCGTCCTGCCTCGCTGGGACGTACAACGACCTCGAGGGGCGAACAGCTTGTTTCAACTGCGAGGCGGGGACGGCTTCCACCATCGTTGGATCAGTTGCGCAATCTGATTGTGAAAATTGCGAGGTCGGGACGTTTTCTAGCAGCGTGGGCTCGACTGAGTGTGTAAGCTGCGTGGTTGGAACCTATGCGAGCGAGGTTGGCTCCTCGTCCTGCCTGGAGTGCATTCCGGGGATGGCGAATGACAAAGTTGGGCAGAGTGAGTGCGTTGCTTGCGCGGTCGGGCGGTTCCAGCTGACTTCTGGCGGCGACGGAACGTGCACTGAGTGCGCACAAGGGTTCTACGCCGACCAAACTGGCTACCCCATCTGCATTTCCTGTGCTGGTGGAAAGTACGAGAACGGAGCTCGAACCGCTTGCTCCAGCTGCGACGAAGGAAAGTACAGCAACCCGGGAGCCAACGAGTGCGAGACGTGCGATCACACGGCGGGCTTCATCGCGACCGGAGAAGGAAATCAGCAGTGCGAGTACTGTGGGCCGGGTTTCAAGGCGGACCAGACTGCGCATGACTGTGTCCCTTGCGGAGTTGGGAAATTTTCGATTGGAGGCGTGAACGAGTGCGTCCATTGTGACGAGAGTGAGGGCTTGGTGCAGGTGAGTGCGAAAAAAAACAAAAAATAACAAATTTTTTTGAAATCATCCTTAACCCAAAAATAAATGCAGTCAATCGTTGGCCAATCCTCCTGCGAGCTGTGCGGAGCGGGAAAGAGAGCAGTAGCGGAAACAACCAACGCGTGCATCGACTGTGATGCGGGAAAGGCGAGTCTTGGTGGCAGCAACAGTTGCGCGGCATGTGTTGGAGATGGCGAGTATTCGCCAAGTGGCAGTGCGTTTTGCCGCAACGTTGGCGCCGGGAAGAAGCCCAACGAGTCCAAAACTGCCGAGATTAACTGTCCTATCAACACGTTCAGCGTTGGTGCAAGCGACACGTGCACTACGTGCCCAGACGGCGGCCACAGCAATCCAGGAGCGAGTAGCTGCGAAAACTGCGATCGAGGAAAATTTTACGAGGCGAACAGCAACACGTGCGAACTCTGCCCCGCCGGAACGTACACGGAGACGGGAGAGCCGACATTGGAGGACTGCAACCCATGCGACGGAGAGGGCGAATTCTCAACGGAAGGAGCTGGATTCTGCCAAACTTCCCCGATTGGAACGAAGCCGAATGATGCCAGAACTGGGGTCGTCGATTGTCCGATGAACACGTTCAGCGTTGGCGGATCGACTGAGTGCGAGGAATGCGCGGGAGGCCACAGCGCTGCTGGGTCTTCGCGGTGCGTGAACACGCCGAACGGAATGTACTATGACGACGTTACAGGCGCCGACCTTCCCTGCCCTGCGGGAAAGTTCAGCGCTGACGGAGCGAGCTCGTTGGCTGCCTGCGAGTCCTGTGACGGGGCTGGAGAGTACTCGGCGGCTGGCAGCTCGTACTGTAGCGTTGCAGGAGCAGGGATGAAACCAACTGCTGATAAAAACGCAGTAGAAAACTGCGTTGCGGGACGCTTTAGCGAAGGGGAGGCTTCGACCTGCAGTGAATGCGGAAGTAACAGGTACAGCAATGCTGGGAGTATATTTTGTTACGGTTGCTTGCCAGGGCAGCGCTACGACTCGAGCAGCGTTGCGGTCAACAAGTGCGCTGATTGCGGAGTAGACGAGTACAACGTCAATGGAGATGGTGCGTCGTGCACGGACTGTCCAGCCCACAGCTACTCGGTGGCTGGCTCCTCTTCCTGCTACAGCTGCATCCCGGGGCAGCGGTACGACTCGGGCAGCGATGCGGCCAACAAGTGCGTTGATTGCGGAGTTGACGAGTACAACGTCAATGGAGATGGTGCGTCGTGCACGGATTGTCCAGCCTACAGCTACTCGGTGGCTGGCTCCTCTTCCTGCTACAGCTGCATCCCGGGGCAGCGCTTCGACTCGAGCAGCGATGCGGCCAACAAGTGCGTTGATTGCGGAGTTGACGAGTACAACGTCAATGGAGATGGTGCGTCGTGCACGGATTGTCCAGCCTACAGCTACTCGGTGGCTGGCTCCTCGTCCTGCTACAGCTGCATCCCGGGGCAGCGCTTCGACTCGAGCAGCGATGCGGCCAACAAGTGCGTTGATTGCGGAGTTGACGAGTACAACTCCAACGGGAATGGCGCGGCATGCACAGACTGTCCAGCCAACAGCTACTCAAATGCTGGTTCCTCGTCCTGCTACACGTGCGCTCCTGGCTACGAGTACGACTCCACCATGCCGACTTTGGTCGATCACCCGCAAAAATGTGCTCAATGTCCGATTTCCGAATACTCTGCCACGGGAGTCTCCTGCGAGGTCTGCGCCGCGTCCAGCGGCTACGTCCAGCACGTTGCAGGCTCGGCATCGTGCGACTACTGCGGGCTGGGGACATTCGCAGACGTGTCCACCAACACGTGCGAAAATTGTTCCGCCTCCAAATACTCCGCCGGAGGATTTGATTCTTGCACCCCGTGCGGAAATGGCAGTCATAGCGAGACTGGCTCCTCCTCTTGTGTATCAACCCCCCCCGGTCACTACTGGAGCGGTGTCCATGACCTCCCCTGTCCCGCCGGAACCTTTTCCGAGACCGGCGGCTCCTGCCTCTCCTGTTCCGAAACCGGTTCCTACTCCTTCCCCGGAGCCTCCTTCTGCCTCCTGTCCCCGGCCGGAAGCCATGCCAACCTGGACCGTTCCTCTACCATCAACTGCCTCCCAGGATCCTTCAGCGGCATCGGTCAAGATTCTTGCACCCTGTGCGAATCTGGTAAGTTCTCTCACCTCCCCGGCCAAGACGTGTGCGAGTTCTGCGACACGGACAACGCAGTGGTCGGCTCAACGACTGTCTCGACCGGAACATCTAATCAAAACGGCTGCGTTTGTCCCGCCACGAAGTACAAATCTCAAAAAACCACCGATGGCAATTTCAAATGCATCGACACCCCTTCCGGAGTGAACTCAACCTTTGTTGGGCTCAACTTGACGAACCTGGCCCTCGAGCCTGGTTTCTACCGCGTCTCCCGCCAGTCCACTGATATCCTTGAGTGTCAAAATGCCATCACTTGTGCCGGAGGGCGAGGAGTTGGCGAAGATTTGTGCGCCGAGGGGGCAGGCGGGAAGCTCTGCTCCGTCTGTGACGACGGCTACGCACACAGCATTGGTCTCGGGGAGGAGAAGACCTGCGTAAAGTGCGAAGGTAGTGCTACCGCAACGATCATCGTGTTATCACTGATCTTTGCCCTCATTCTTCTCTTCTTTTCATTTCATATCTGGCGGGCTTTTCACGGCCCGAATAAGCTCGACGATGACGAAGGGGGCACAGAGTTGGACGAGAACGAGAACGAGAACGAGGGCGAGAACGAGCGCGATACACCACCAGCTCGCAATTCCCGAATGTTCTCAATCGACTCGATGAAATCCACCGCCAATAGAACGTACGAAAGGTTTCAGAAAGCTCTTCCCGTGCTGAAGATCCTCGTGGCTTACTTCCAGATTGTGTCGAACTTCGGCTTCGTCTTTGACATGAAATTCCCTCCGTTCTTCACCAAGCTGATGGGCATCTTTGAGCCTCTCGCGAATTTGGACTTTGTCAAGTTCGTTCCTCTGGAGTGCATCTTCCGGTCGAACTTCGACCACAAGATGATGGTACAAACAGCTCTCCCCGTGATGCTCGGCGGGATCATGCTGTTGGGCCACTACTTGCTCAAACCAATAAATCCAACCGAGGAGGAAAAGAAAACGGCAGCGTACGATAGGCGAGTCAAATTTCGTAACTGGATCTTCGGAACTTTTTTGCTGGGCACGTTTGCGGTGCTGCCTTCCGTGACGCTGACGATTGCGAGCACGTTCGCGTGCCGGGAATTTGACGTTGAGGACGAGGATGAGGCTCGGTGGCTGAAAGCTGATTACAGCATCAACTGCAGCAGCCTCAACCACAAGTTCTACGAGCTGTTTGCTGGGCTCGCAGCGCTCATATACCCCCTCGGGATTCCCCTGTTCTACGCGTGGAAGCTGTACGCGGCGAGGAAGAAGCTAAACCCCGGCGTTGGACAAACGAAGTTGGTCAACACCAAGTGCGTGAGGTATATCAAGAGCGAGGAATTTGGCGGGGAGGGGGAGAGAACTAGCGTGGAATATGGTTATGTGGTTGGAAACACGGGGGAGGAGAGCGACAAGAAGGCGGCGGGGGTGTTGAAGGCGGCGTTGGTGGAGCACAAGGAGTTGATGGCGGAGATTATTCGGCTCGATGTTGACGGAGCGGCTGATTTGTCGATTTTTCTTCGAACTGAGATTGAACGAGTCAACCCAGGCGTGAAGGGACTGTCCTTCCTGTACAGCAGTTACGAGCCGAGGTGCTGGTGGTTCGAGATCTTCGAGACGGTGCGGAGGTTGGTGCTGACGGCGGGAGTGAGTTTTCTGGATTCCGGCACGGGAGCCAACATTCTCTTCAGCATAATTTTATGTTTGGGAAGCATGAGGATCTACTCGGGCTACAAGCCGTTTGTGGACGAGAAGCTCGACAAGCTGGCGGAACTGATGCAGTGGCAGCTGATATTCACCATGGTTGCAGCGCTGGCGATGAAGGCGAACTTGGCCGAGGAGAGCGAACAGAACCAGCGGAAATTTGATGTGTTGCTTGTGCTGATTCAGTTCGGTAGTGCTAGCGTCATTGCGGTGGGGACACTTGGTGATAAGTTGAAGACGGGGAAATTGAATTGGGCAATCGTGCGAGAGGAGTTCAAGAAGAGGAGGGGGAGGAGGAGTTTGAAACGTTTGAGGAGTGGCAGTGGCAGTGGCAGTGGCAGTGGCAGTGGCAGTGGCATTGGAATAGAAATGGCGAGTTTGGAGAAGGAAGACTCCTTGAATCCGATCCAGGGCGTAGAAGAGAAGAAGGGGGGCGGCAATGAGAAGAAGGAGAAGGAGGGAAAAGAGAAGAAAGTTGGTAGTGCTTTGGCAACGCGCGGGGCGGCGGCTGAAGCCACGCTGGGGGGAGAGGAGATGGAGACGGAGACGGAGACGGAGACGGAGACGGAGACGAAGAATAAGAATAAGATTTTGAAGATAAACTGGCTGAAGCGCCAAACGTTGCTCAAGAGGAGGAACGATGATAAAGTTTGAGTCTTGTTTAAAATATAAATTAAGCGCGAAGGCTATTTGCATGGGTGAGTGGAGAGGGGAGGGGAGGGGAGGGGAGGGGAGAGAGCACAGCAAATGACTGACAAATGCGACAGAAAAAAGCCTTTTTGGCGAATTTCAGGTCTCCGAAAACAACTGGCCCCGCGCAGCGGCCCCCGGAGGGCCCCCTGAGGGACGGGGCAACCTTCGAACACCCCAAACGAGCGGCAGCCTTCGAACGCAGCGGAAAGCAAAGGGCAGCGGATTAAACGAAAAATATTAGGTTGGATTGTTCTGCGTCTATTTAGGGTTTATGAATCTACCTAAAGTATTGAAAATATCGTTCCACCAACCGCGTTTTTAATTTAGCCCAGTGGTTGGTTTAGTATTGGCTCGCATATCAACCCCCTAGGAACAGCCAACCCCCCATCCTTCCTCTGCCCAGGCTCCATCCAGCCTCCCAGACGCCCCCAGCGCCAAGTTCCGCTCCGCCCAGCTTCACGGCGTCCAGCTCCCGGCTGGCACCACCACCGCCACCGCACCTACTTCCTCCTTGAAAAACGCCCCGATATACTGCCGGGCGTCGTCATCGTTGTCGTCATTGTCGTCGTCGTTGTTTTCGCCGCCGCCGCTTCCACAATCAAAGTTAACTCCACACCTCAAAAACTCCAAAAACTCCACTCTCTCCTCTCTCCTCTCTCACCCCCACACAATCTAAATTTCCTACTTTTTGAAAAACGTCTTCGCGAACCAAGGCGTCGTGGCGAGCACAACGGGCAGCCGGACGACCTCAAGCACCTCGTTGAGGACGAACCCGGTCGCGTACCGCCCGTGCTGCTCGTCAACGCGGGAGGAGAGGTCGGCGTCGAGGCCGCAGTACCGGGCGGCGCTGTCGATCTGGTTTACCAGGGCGAGGCCGTCGACGTCCAGGACCTCAATCAGCCCGAGGCAGAGCGGGAGGGTCACGAACCAAGCGCCCCACCAGTAAACGGCAAAGGGGAAGCCGTACTTTTTGGTCATTTGAACGGATCTCTGCCGCCAGGAGAGGGACTGGGACGAGGAAGAGGAAGAGGAGAGGGAGTCGAGGCGGGAGGTGTGGAAGTCTATCGTGGCTTCGAGGGAGGCCTTTAGCTCCGTTGAGAGGGGGAGGGGGAGCTGGGAGGTCAGAAGATTGAAGTAAGTGGAGTCGAAGGAGGAGGGAATTGTGGTGGGGGGGGTATTGGGGGGATTGGGGGGGAGGTGGGAGGATTTGTATTTGCGGAGAACGACCCCTTGGGATTCGGGGGAGAGGTGGGACAGGAGATAGGAGAAGGTTTCATTTTTTGTGTTTGTTTTTGTTTTTGTTTGGGAAGAGGAAGAGGACGAGGACGAAGAGAACGGCCGGGAGTTGGATTTGGAGGATAGAGGAGGCAGAAATTGGGACGCGCGAGAAAAGGAGGCGGGTCGGAAAGCGAGCATACTAAGTGTGATACTTTTTCAAATCTTAATAAGTAAAGCTTCCAAGATTGCCATCAACACCAAAGTCTATAGTTATAGCTGCGTTTCCTCGTATAAATTCTCTTCGGTGCCATCGCCAACCCAATAAAGAACCTCAGAGATCAATCCGCGTCCCCCTTATCTTTCAGAGCTGCTGATGATAATCATAATCAGGACTTGTTCAGGGCATCGGTCTTCAGTCGAATGCGTGGCCTTGTCGCGGGACAACAGACTTGTGGTCTCTTGTGAAAATGATGGTACCATAATTGTCCATTCGACAAAGACTGGCATTGTAGAACATCGAGCTGACAATGTTTTTGCCAATGGTGTCCATGGTCTTTGCTATCTTCTGGATGGCTCACTTGTGGCTTGTGGCCAAGATAGGGAGAGTAGCGGCTTGAAGGTACTCAGCCCTTCCCTCGAGTTGGTCCAGACCTTGGTGGGACACAATGGTGCTGTTTGGTGCGTCACCGTCTCTCCATCAGGCTCCCACTTTGCTTCTGGTGGAAGAGATGAGAAGGTGATGATTTGGTCGGAGTCGGGGGAGGGTGGCGAGTGGGCGAGAGTGCAAGTGCTAGAAGATCACACGAGTCTTATTTGCAGTGTGCTTCTCCCCCGACGGCAAGCAGCTGGCTACTGGAAGTGACGACCAGTCCATCAAGCTCTACAGCTTCAACGAGGGAAGTGCCATCTTAGCGCACACGTTGGAGGGCCACAATGATGAGGTCTATTCCCTCTCGTTCTCTCCCGACTGCAAACTCCTTTGCTCGGGAAGTGGCGATAAATCCATCAAATTTTGGAACCCTGCCGATGGAAGCTTGGTGAAGAGCATCGACCAGGCTCACTCCTCTAACGTCTGGAGCGTCTCATACTCCCCCAACGGGCGTATTCTTGTGAGTACCGGTTACAACGACAATACGATGAAGATCTGGGATGCTGAGACTTTCGAGCTCAAGCACACGTTCGAGCAGGAATACCGCACCATACAGCTCACCATCACGGCCGATTCCAACTACATTGTTTCGGCCAACAGTGACAACACGGTTAGATTCACCTTGCCGAGAGTACCACCTCACGGGCCTGAACGACATCCTCAACCTCATTCTCCACATCGTCTACAAGTGGGAATTTGTGTCGTTTTTGGAGCCAAACGAAAACACACCAAGCTCACCCCTCGAGAAAGTCATGAGGCTACTCGGCTGCACGACGGCGGCTACAACTTCACCTCAGAGATCCTCTCCTTCCTCTCCCCTGCCCACCTCCCCGTTCAGATCACCCCCACTCGATGGAAACCCAAACAAACAACAACAACATGAAATTAAGAACCAAAGCATGTACCAATGTCATGTTTCAAAAAATTACTTGGTTTTTAATATGGAATCGTCGAACTCCTCCATGTCACCTAATTTCTTCGCCAGCTGCCGTTAAATTTCCCAACCACCTTCCGAAGCACTGACCCGAATTCCCCCTCCTAAACTCCGCCTTCGTCGTCCTCCTCGCTCCTTCCCCCCTTCCACACCCTCTCCATAATCCCCTCCAGCTTCTCTCCCGCTTCAGCTTCCTTCGCGTTGGCCCTGACGCTGGCTCCGCTCGCTCACCTAACTTACGCCCCGGTGCCAATCTTAATGAACCTGTTGGCAGTAGCTACGCGTTCCCAGCGGCCTCTTTCTCTTTTCCTTCTTCTTCACGGCCCGAGTGATGGCTGTCATCGTCAATATTGCGCGTATTTGAACACTCAGTCTTCCCGAGCGTTCTTTACCTCACCTCTCCTTAGTATCAGCCCTCTACCCTCACAAGCAAAAAAAATGTTGCCAACAGCTGACCGAGGAGAGAGGAGAGAGGAGAGAGGAGAGAGTTTTTGGAGTTTTTGAGGTGTGGAGTTAACTTTGAATTGTGGAAGCGACGCCGGAGGGCCCGTCGGAGCTGAGTATGTTGCTGAGTATGTTGCTGAGATTTCTAACCCGGCGAACCGGGCGGAGCAGGACGCGTACATCAAGCAGCACGAGGTTGTGCTTGTTGCGAAGGGCAAGGTGAGCACTTCTTTTTCTTTCGTCGGGTTTCACATTTGGCGTGCACATTGCCCCCATGCAGCTCAGAACGAAGTTAGTTGTGCCTTTTTTAAGCCGGATTTTAAGTTGGTCCCCAGGTAACTCGCACCAGAGATGAGTACGCATAAATAATTTTTTTTTTCGAAAAATCCGAGAAACAGGGTGAGATTGAGGGTTCAAGTCCCTCCTGGGGTGGTGATTTTGGCCCTGGTAGCGCAAATGTGAGTCAGAATTATACACACACACACCACGATTAAAGCACAACTAACAATTTTGTATAGGGATAACGCGTACCCCTCCTATTTTTTTTGCTCGTGCAGTGCGTAGGGAGTAAACTAACATTGGAATTTAAACAACAAAAAATTATGCCCCTAGTTAACTTTTCATCCTCATAATATTTTGGTAAAAATTTTTGATTTTTGCCCTGAGTTTTTCGTCATTGTCAGGAAATTTCCAACTCCACTCCTCCAAAATTTCCTTAACACCGTTCACTAATTCATTAATGAATGGAGTGAGGTTTGTTTTATTTCCTCTTTTTGTTGTGTAGAATTGCTGCGCCGAGGAGATAAGTTAGCATAATTCATTTCCGCTCGTTTTTCCGCTCGCTCACTCACCTCCGCGTTTTTCAACAAATACGCATAAATGGGTGAGAACGATTTCACATTTTTTGTTTCGAAGGATGCATTTTCTTCAGGTCCAGTTGTTTCGTCCACACTCGCAAATTCCTCATCCACCCACTCCAAAGCAGTACCAATTTGAACATCGGAAAAACCTCGATTTCCGGGATAATAATAACCACTGTGTCGGAGTTAGTCAGTAGTGGTTCATATTCTCGTCTTCCTCTTCACTCGCTCACCTGATGCCGTTGTTGCTGCTGCTGCTGCTGCTGCTGCCGCCTCCGCCTTCGCGTCCGCCTCCACATTCATCTTCAAATTTATCCTCGGTGCCCAACTTAAATCCTGCCGTCTTGTCCATATCTGAGAGGGGCGGTGTTTGGGTGTCAAAAAAATAGGATATGTTAGCAACAAATCTTTGGATTGTGTTTGTAAAAGTCTTACCTGATTGCCAGTAGCCGGTAGAAGCATTCCAAATTGTTTCCTCCTCATTCTTCTTCTTCTCCTTCTCCTTCCCCTTCTTCTTCTTCTTCTTCTTCGTGGCATGTTCTTGTTGTGGGGATTTGGCGAAGCGGTCATCAAGGTCTGCACGAATGTTGTCTTTACCACTCATTGTTTTCTTTGGAGTTCCTACTCTGTAGCTCGGTTCAAGACCAAAATTGCTGTGTGGGATTAGAGAAGACGTACTTTACACAAAAGAACAAATGTGTCACTCACCTTGTTTCACGAATTTGCTCCAAGAATTTTTTTGAGACATTATTTTCAGATTGCGTGACACATCGATCAAGGAGGCCAGAGATCTTTTCTTCCAGCTGCTTTCCTGTATCAGGAAGTGCTCGAGCGCGAAAAAATTTACCTTGTGGCGACGATTGGATTGAGTTGTCTGGAACCGTAGCAAGCCCGCAAAGTGGGCACCAGAGCACAACTGCTCTACCTTCTGAGACACCCTCCAAAAAACAAAAGCACTTGCCACATCCCATACTACTGTTGTTGACAACCGTAACTTTGTGGAAGGTAGGGCGGGGTGAGTTGGCATTGGATTTCGAATCGGAAATGGGTGGTGGCGAGTCAAATTCGGCATAAGAACTATTCGATACATTGGCAAAGATACGTTTCGACATGTCGACCCTCAGACCCTCGGTAAATTGACTTAAAAAAAAATCAATTTGTGGCCATCAATAAAATACTCTTCCCCGTTTTACTGGTACGTCAAAGTCATTTACCATAACCCCTCTCCCTCTCCTGTACGCTTCACACCCCCCGTCTGACACTTTATTTCCCTTCATCATCATCATCAATCCAATAATAACAGGGATGCCTGAGTTGACAAGTGGATCCCTATGGGAGGTCCTTTGTGCTGCCAGACAAGAGAACCTTTCTGAACATGAACGTTCGTCTGCCATCACCTCGTACCTCAACTTAAATGGAATAAGTCAATCCGACTAGCAGACGCACGACGCCAAGTACATGATGTTTGTTTCCACCAAGGATCCTAATCTGGTGTTGCAAGTTCAGTTCACACGACCAACGAGAGACGGACGACTCCGAGAAGTGGTAGTTGCCCAGCTGCTCGATTTGGTGAAGGAGGAGTTGAGGGAAGACGTGAAAGATTTCCTCAAATCCTTCAGCGTCGATCACAACCTTGAGGTAAGCTGCTGTGAAGTTTGTCGATCCGCTCCACACCACACCTAAAACTCACCTCCACTCTCTCCACCAGCTGCAACTCGCCCTGTACCTAGCGAAGTTGTTGAGTGATGCATCCTGGACGTTGGAAACTTGGACCCAGCTTTTCCGTTTGATTAACCTGGACTGGAATCTTCAGGTTTGTTTCGGTTCACAAGCAATATATTTATCCAAAATCAACTAACTCTAACTCTAACCCCCCCAAAACCTAAGCTTCTCGGTCATGCCACCAACCAGACGAAGGCAGACGTGATAGGGTGGTTCATTCGCTCCAGCGTTGTCACAAACGCAACAAAAATCATATTTGAGAGCATCTGCCAAAGTCTTGGCAACTTGCTGGACGATCTGGAGTGGATTAGGGTCATGGACGGGGTTGACGAAGTGGTGACGAAGCAATTGAGGCGGTTCATGGAGGCTGTCCGGGATTTCCTCAAGAGAGTCAGCAATCTCGAACTCTCCTCTGTCCCAGACATTGATGAGATGTAATTTAAAACCAAGTTTTGATGATGGCCGTTTTTGTTTTTATTTTATTTTTTACACCTTAACCTAGTCCTCGTCCTCGTCCTCGTCCTACTCACTGCCTTCTTCCTCAAACTCAGCAATTCTTTGTCGCAATCTTGCATTCTCCTCCAGGAGGGCGCTCAATTTCTAGCCCGAAAACAAGATCAAACTTTCTGGGTCGCGCTTCCATGGGGTGATCTGAACGGGGAGGTGGGCCGGGGAGAGGAAGGAGAGGATCTCTGAGGTGAAGTTGTAGCCGCCGTTGTGCACGCACTCGCCGAGTAGCCTCATGACCACCTCGAGGGGTGAGCTTGGTGTGTTTTCGTTTGGCTCCAAAAACGACACAAATTCCCACTTGTAGACAATGTGGAGAATGAGGTTGAGGATAGGGGTGAGGCAAGTGATAGGTTGGTACTCTCGGCAGGGGGTGATTCTAACCGTGTGGTCCATGTTGGCCGAAACAATGTAGTTGGAATCGGCCGTGATGGTGAGCTGGTTGGTGTCGTATTCCTGCTCGAACGTGTGCTTGAGCTCGAAAGTCTCAGCATCCCAGATCTTCATCGTTTGGTCGTCAGCGGCACTCACAAGAATACGCCCGTTGGGGGAGTAGTAGACGCTAAAGACCCAAGAGATGTGAGCCTGGTCGATGCTCTTCACCAAGCTTCCATCGGCAGGGTTCCAAAATTTGATGGATACATCGAAACTTCCCGAGCAAAGGAGTTTGCAGTCGGGAGAGAACGAGAGGGACTTGACGCTGCCGGTGTGGCCCTCCAACGTGTGCGCTAAGAGGGAGAAGCACACTGCACCAACCCCATTCGTGTGATCCTCAAGCACTTGCACTCTCGCCCACTTGTCACCCTCCCCCGGCTCCGACCAAATCATCACCTTCCCATCTCTACCACCAGAAGCAAAGTGGGAGCAGAAGATAGCAAAGACCATTGACACCTCCAGCAAAAACATTGTCTGCTCGAATTATTTTGTTGGTTGCTAGCTGGTCGAGTGGATGATGATCGATTGTCATTATTACCGGATGCCACACACGACCGTTACTCCGCAACGCCACGCAACGCACATCATCATTTTGCCCGCGGAGGTGTTCATTCATCTTCACAGATTCTTTTGGGTTCTTGAGGCAATAGACAAAATTCAAATCAAAATATGTAAAATCTATAAATTCAAATTGAGACATATGCTATATAGCATAACCCTGTAATCGGGTCGGCTTTCCTCGTAATAATTGTATTAAGAGAGTTTAATTTATAGAGACGACCTTACGGATATTACAGTTAAGGGCCTACAGTACTCTGATTACCGTATACGGAATTAGCAGTGCGTGAGTAAGATATAGTCTTACAAGGTTCATCTATACGTTCAAAACAAAACAGCGTTGAGTACTTCGCCTAAGCTTCATTCAAAAAAGTTCTGCACTTGGTTAGACCCAGGCACAGGCTTACACGACTGAAACTTGGAGGGCACTCTCACCACCCACAGAACTAGGAAAAGGTCTGTTGGTTGGAGAGAGAGTTCAGGGAGACTTCCAAACAAACTTCAAACTTCAGGATCAAAGAAGTTCTGCACTTGGCTAGACCCAGGCACAGGCTTCTACGACAGATAGTTGGAGGGCAATCTCGCTACCTACGGAACTAGCAATAGTACTGCAGGGTGAGAGAGAGCTTAAAGGAAGGTTAATCAAGCAAACACAGTAAAGCAGTTTACTAAAAATCTTCCGGAACGAACCGGGGCCTTCACCAGATATGTCGGAGGAGTTCGATGTGGAAATGAGAGGAGATGAGAGAGGGGACGAGAAGGACACCACTGAGGGAATGGTGACAGTAAAGAGAAAAGTGTGGGTTAAAGCGTTGGTAAAGAGTGACAGCGACGGCAAGGTTAAGGTACAGAAAACAGTGCTGGTCATGAAGGAGGACGACAAGGAAGTCCATCTAGTGAGTGGAGAGGCCACAGGGGAGGGTGAGAGAGGGGGGCTAGTGTTGACGCTAGGGATGGTAGTTAATTGGGCGATAAGGGAGCCAGCGGCGATAGCAACAGCAACGATGGAGAGCAGCGATGCTGGGGGGGGGGGACTGGACGGAGAACAGACAGGGGCTGCGATCGTCCAGTTCCTACGGGAGAACTTTGAGGTGGATAAAGTTCATCGGAGAGTGCTAAAGTTCAAAGCGAACTTGTCGAGGTTCCTGGGGGACAAACAGGTAGAGGACTGGGTGAGGGGATATGAAAATGACATGAGAGCCTTCATTGAGTACATAATGGAGGGTGACAAAGTGTGCTCGGAATTTAGTGAGTTTTTCGGGAATGAGAACACAACGACAGAGGGGTGGGGCGGGGCAATGCGGGGAGCGTTGCATAGCATGGATGCGTGTGGGTTTGAGATTACGAAAATATATCTAAAAAATCATGAGGATGAGTCAAATGCGAGAGTGGAGTCGACGGAGAAATCGGACGGTAGAGAAACAAGGAGGGGAGACCCGAGTCAGGGAGGGAAGGTCAGCCTCACGCAAGAGGGTGCATGGATGAAAAAGATCGAGAAAAATGTGATGGACGAGGGAAACAACAGAGTCAATGAGATACATTTTTTGTTTGAGGAATTCAATGAAGCGATCGGGCAGGAAAGTGAGGGGGAGGAGCTCACTACACAGGAAGTGAAAAGAGTGGTCAGAATGATAGCGGGAATGACTGCGAAAGCATTCGCCCCGATGGGGTCACGGGTGCTTCAATTGGTCTGGACAGCAGGAACGGAACAGGAGGTGACGTCGATAGCGGCAGGAATTGAGAAACTCTATGACGGGACTAGAAACTGCTTGCATTTGCCGCCGGTGGGAGAAGTGTCAATTAGTGCGATAGAGACGAGAACAGTTGCAAGGAACAAAATGCGGCAGGCGCTGATGAGCAAAATGTCAAGTCAGCGGGGAGGGTCGCTATCTCAGGCGGTCAAGTGGTTTGCAAAATCGCTAGGCATTGCGACGCACTTGGGAATGACGTTGACAATCGAAGATCTCATCGCGTTCATCGATCTAAACCTATTTCCGGATAATGCAGGGCAGGACGGGGGGAATCTCCGCAACTATAGGGCAAGGTATGTAGAAGAGGCGATGAAAGCGGGAATGATAGAGTCAGAGAACGGGGTCATAATAGTAACATGGCCAGACCAAGAGGGCGTGGAGAACGAGAAGGACGGAAGGAAAAAGCTCAAGGACTTGGTAGAGGACCTTTCGATGAAATGGGAAGCCATAATAGTCAAAACGTCGGAGGTGTGGTTTAGGAAGAGGTCCACGGGGGAGCGCACATGGAGTGAAGTCAACCGGCCCGCGGATGGCGGTGCATGTCGGAAACCATTCAAGATCCAAGATTTGCTGGAATTGGTCGGAAAACCGGGAGTGGAACCGATAGGGGAACCGTCGGGGAATGAGAGGAAAGGGGGGAATAAAAAGAATGGAAATGGGCGGAACAACAATAACGACAAGGACAACATCGAAAAGAGGGAGATGTGCGCCTATGGCTTGAAGCATACTTTCCTCGGTCCCTGCGAGTTAGTAAAAAACGTGGTGGAAAAATTTAGAGAGGGGTGCCCAGACGCAGTATTGAGTCAAATGAATCGCAGAGGGAGTCCGTTCATCTCACCACCAGCAGGGTCAAGGAATGCCGAGTCGCAGGAACAAAAAATCAGAAGGAAAAAGATTTTGCTGTCGAATTACTCGCAGGGGACACGAGCGACTCAACGAAATGTTAATGGGAGAATAGTGAATAAACTGTTCAATAGGAGCACGGAGTATGTGGCTCAAGACATGGTCGACGATTTCACGAAAATGAGCTATTGCTCGTATTGTGGGTATCATTTATGGAAGAACGGGGAGGGGAGTGAAACGGGTCACACGGATGCGTGCTGCCCGATGATGACGACGGGCGCGGAGAAAGCAGGATTCAATCCGCAGTATCAGATAACGCTAAACTAGAGGAGTGTAACATAGGGGGGGGTGTAGTAATAACAAGTGTAGGGGAGCAAGGGGGCGAGAAGAGGGAGTGCGGGGGCCGTTGTCGTGACGGCCTCCGCGCCCCCTCTCAGGCACGGGACGGTGAAAAGGGGGGGCGCGGAGACAGTCGTGAAGACAGTCTCCGCGCCTCCCCTGACACACTGAGAAGTGAAAAAGGGGGAGGTCAAGAGGTCAAGGGACAGGGGAGTGAGAAGAGGAAGTGCGGGGGCCGTTGTCATGACGGCCTCCGCGCCCCCTCTCAGGCACGGGACGGTGAAAAGGGGGGGCGCGGAGACAGTCGTCAAGACAGTCTCCGCGCCTCCCCTGACACACTGAGAAGTGAAAAAGGGGGAGGTCAAGAGGTCAAGGGACAGGGGAGTGAGAAAAGGGAGTGCGGGGGCCGTCGTCATGACG
>BRYC01000820.1:0-11890 GCA_030267985.1 Parmales sp. scaly parma
CACAGCATACTCAATTATTTCCTTCGCCCTCTCTCGAATCCTGCTCACTCTCTCACCCTCAGCCGCCTCACACTCCCGCACCATCGCCACCATTCTCCTCCAGCTCGACCACCCACCCACCACCATCCCCCTCCCTTTCCTATTCAACAGCCCTTTCAGCACCAAACCATACCCCTTCATTACCATCGCATAGTTCGCTTCCTCCAGCTCTACCATCCTACGCTCTCTACTGCACCTCACCAACCCCGCCCAACCTCTTTTCATCCCACTCAATTCCCTCCCGCTTACCACAAACTCGATTATTTCCCTGCACCTCACTCTTACACTCTCGATCCTCCTCACCTCGATTACACCCCCCAACCAACATCCAAATCCAACTCTCAGCAAACTCTCATCACCCCGCGCCAAGAATCTCTTCATGACCCCCCTCACCCTCCCTCTTAACTCGCCCAACCTCTTCTCTTCCTCCACCCCCTTCCTCCACCTCCTCATCCCCGCCCCAACCCAATCCTTGTAAAACAACCCCTTGGCTCGTTCAAGAGTCCCCCAGTATTTAATTGAGTACTCATTATCCGCGTTTAGATGATGAACAGCCTGTCTCCAATCGTTAAATGCCCCCCTCAACTCCCCCTCAACCAAATATCGCCACTTCCCCGTCAGCCTTCGCGCCAAGAACTTGACACCATTCTGTCTATCTCTCCACGCGTCCAAACACTCCCGCCAACATCCAAATCCAATTCTCAGCAAACCCTCATCACCCCGTTCCATGAACCTCGCCATCACTCGCCTGGCCCTCGCCCTCAAATCCGTCATTTCTTTCGCATTTTTTCCCCACGTCGAAAACCCAACCCGCAACCTGCCTTCATTTCCCTTCTCCATGAACCTGCACAGAGCGAAAGCGAGGTGCATTTTTAATGTAGCAGGGGGGGAACGAGTGAGCAAAAACGAATGTAATTGAGTGGAGTAACGTTAGTTAGTAGTGGCTCATATTCTCGTTTTCATCAAGGCTCGCTCGCTTCGCTCGCTCACCTCGCCATCACTCGCCTAACCCTCGCCCTCACCCCCGCCTCCTCCTTCTCCTCCTCCACAAGCCCCCAAACCTTCATCCTCCAAGCTCGCAATCCTCTCTTCAGCCAAAACTTGTACAACACGTTGCTCGCTTTTCTAACTTTACCCCAGTAGCGCTCAGAATAGTTGTTTTCGTCGGAAATTATTTTGCAATGTCTTTTCCAAAAGTGAAACGCATTTTTCTTCTCCTCCACCACCAATCTCCTCCACTTGCCGGCCAACCTACGGGCCAGAAACTGCGCCGAGCGAAACGAGGCGCATTTTCAACGAAGCACGAGTGCAGCGAGAGAGCAAAAAATTGTTGAGTAGATATAGATATTAGTTCAGTAGTAAATTCATCGCTCGAGTCTTCCTCAAGGCTCGCTCACCTTGACTGTTTTACACGTCATTTCATCATTTTCCATCGTCCGCAACCACTTGGAGAACGACCCCGCAAGAATGATATTTGCAACACGCATATAAGTTTTGTACAGTAAGACCATCGCCAGTACTCTCTTGCAGTCGGCAAGATGTGTTTTTCTGTTGAATTCTTTGAATTTGTTGAAGTAGGTTTTCATTTTGGCGCTCGTTACCTTTGCGACTACAATCTTCAAGGCTACCAGTGGTTCGAAATTGATGTTTCTCAGCCACCTCGCAAACATTTTGCTCACCAGGTTGCTTCTGCGCCTACTCATTGTCCGAACTAATAACCGCACCCCTATCTCCCTCCAATTATCGGACGTCTTCTCCTTTATTTTGTTCCTGACCAGTTCGCTCCACCCCCTTCTCAGCTCTGCCATGTAGCACTTAATCAAGATTTTGCGAAAGATGGTCAAAATTTTCGACAGCCCAAATCTCCATTTTCGCAGCATGTTGAATGCGTATCGCGTCTTTTTTGTGTAGCAATTCGCAACAACGAGTTTGAAAATGATTAGGTTCGTCTCGTTGAAGCGCCAGGTGTCAAAGGCGTGTTTCAAGGGGACTTGCGCTACCTTGAGAATTATTTTTGTCATCGCATTCAACCGAATTGTTGTTTTCTTTGCCGTCCATCTCCAGATGTTGAGTCTCTTGAGAAGTGAACGGGTTTTCGTGCGGTTGTGTAGCCTTTGCAGAATTATTAAGCCGATTTTCGTGTTGCTGTTCGAGGAGTTGACGACGATCCTATTCGCGTTAAGTGAGGCGAAAGTGAGCCTAGCGCCGAGCGGAAGAGTAAGTTAGTTAATGTTATTAGTTAGTTTAGTTTAGTTAACAGTTCGTATTATCGTCTTCCCCAACCACCCCCCCGCTCCGCTCGCTCACCTTAAATGTTGGGTTGACCGTCTGGTGCAAAGGCGCTGGAGGAAACTGATCCCGATCCCGATATTTATTACCCGCTCAACCCCCCTCACCCAGACTCTAAATGACAGCCGAACTAAATCCTTGGCTAGGGATATTCGCTGAACCGCGGAGAATCTCAACATCAGTTTGATCGCCTGAGATTTCCTAGAGTTCTGGTTGTTGATGAGGTTATTATATCTTTTCAGGGTATTAAAACAAAAACGGAGATTGTGCTTGTTCCTCCTAGCTGACAACCTACGCAGGAACCCAAACCCTTTTGTGACGTTATTGCCGCTTATTGTTGCGTGGAACCAAATATTGAAGGCTGATTTTGCCCTTGCGAAGTTTTGCTTCACTGTGCGAGAATTTAAAAGTATTGCAGTTAGCCGGACGAACTGCGTGCGCCTGTGCGAGAATTGGGTCAGGGTGTTGAACGCAGCAATCAGTGTTGAATGTTGTTTTCTGGACACGACCCGCTGAATCAACAGAATTCCGAATCGTATTGAATTAATCGCCGTCGTCAAGGCGCGCCAAGTTTCAAATTTTCTGCCAACAACGTAAATCTCATTGCGAAATTTGTGGTTGGATTGGATTTTCTCTATGCTCGCAACTGAGCAAACCTTGGATTTGTGCTCCCAGCACTGTCTAGCCCAGCGCAAAAACTTGGACTTTGTGACTTTTTGTGTGAAGACTCGGTAGGTGAAATTGAAGAATTGGGTGGCTGCGTGGTTCTGCAGGGACTTCAAGTGCTCGTTTATCTCGTTTTTTAGTTGATTTGACGAGTTTGTTGTCTGCACCTCAGAGGTTTGGGTGGGGTAAGGTTTGGTAAAATGGTTGGGAGTTAGTTATTTTGATGTTTTGTAATTTTTTTCTTGAGCTGCACTGCTTTTTCCCACCTTCTCCAACATCTCCAACGTCGCCCCATGAGCCCAATCCTTCAACTTCCCGAACGCCATTCTAGTAAGTCCTTCCCCCCTCCTAACTGTGATCTTTCTGAGCATGTTGAACCTAATAACGTTGATAACGAGAGTATCAAACACAATCCCCTTCATTTTTCTCATCCACCGATCAAACACCCTCACAATGATGTTAAGCGCCCCGTGAGTCTTTTGCAGGTTGATCCGCCTGATTGACGTTTCGGCCGCCAAAATCGTTATGCTGCGCCGAGCGATGAAGGTGCGAAAACGAATTGAGTAGAATAATGTTAGTTTAGTTGTGGCTCGTATTCTCGTCTTCCTCAAGGCTCGCTCGCTTCGCTCGCTCACCTAATGCACCAAAGGTGAAAACTCGCCGCCAGCTTCCTCGTAACGAGGTTCTTGAAAACGGTCATGACGACCTGGTAGCTCCTTCTCAACCAATGTTTCCACCTCAAGAACGAGCGAGTCGCCCGCTCCTTTTGTTTTTTTTCCACAACGTGAGCAAGGCACAGCAAGCCCATCGACTGTTTTTGGTGGTTGAAGTGGAGCTGAGTTTGGGCCTTGAAGGTTTCAGCGGAGTTGGAGATTGATGAGAGGGTCAACTGGGACTTGAGGTGAATCCACAGCCTGGAGAGGTGGAAGAGGGCAATTGCGCGGAGAACTGTGAACATCTGTGAACGGGGCATTAGAAATGATAATTCTTTTCAGAATGAACATATATTCTCACCTTCTTCGCCGCTCTCCCCTTCCTCGTATCCCTCCTCTTCCAGGCATTCGCCCTCCGCATCGCGATACGCTCCGCGTTCTCGTTCATGATCCTCCCGTGCTCAATCAGCCCGGTCACGCCCCTGTTTTCCAAGGAGTTCTGGGACGGGTGGATGAGGAGATTAGAGGATTTGAGGGTGGCCAGGTTGGAGGAGATCTCTTCCATTGTCGAGTTGGGGGAGGCGATTATTATTTCCCTGGAATTTCTCTTTTTGGTGTGTTGTTGTTGTTGTTGTTGTTGGTGGTGGTGGTGGTGCTGGTGGTGCTGGTGGTGCTGGTGCTGGTACTGGTGCCTCCACGGTGAAGTCGGTGAGGTAGCAGCAGATGAAGATGAATCTGCTTCAGGCAGCGAATTGAATTGGCCCGAAATCGTTTTCTTTAATAGCGGCCGCATGCATTCCCTACGAACCTCGCTCTTGAACGAGCTCGATCCCGTGGAACCCATCGGTGACTGAGACCGAGACTTAGACTTGGGGGGGCTAGTACACTTTGAAGCTTCCGAAGCTTTGAGTTTTTTTACTTGGTTTACTATCCCCTCCCTGAGCTTGGAATTAGTCATCACTCGGTTAGATTGGCTAATCTTATACAGCACGTCCAGAGAGTTTACGCTCGGAATGAATCGGATGAGTTCGGGGGTGGACAGGCCTTGGCCGTGGCCGTGGCCGTGGCCGAGGCCGCTTGATGTAGATTGCTTGGAGGGGGGTGACTTGGAGAATGATGACTTGGCGTAATTGGGTGTTTGCTTTTGCTTTTGCTTTTGCTCTTGTTGAGGGGTTGTAAGTGATTCGGGGGTGGAGGGAGCAGAAGAGGAAGTTGAGAAGGGGATTGAAATTGAAGAGGGTCGTCCTCCGCCAGCGTCATGGCCGGTTTGGGGGGGGCTTGAATTATGTTTCATGGTTTTTATACTATATAATGGAAATCATGATGTACATTTCCTATGCTGTTGCATTTTGGTGTTTTGGTGTTTTGTGTCATCATTATTCAATGATAAGAAAGTTTATATTCCAACTTGTGAAAGATACATCAGTAGTACCTTAGATGATCTCCCCCAACCCTTGGCAAATCTTTGAAACTTATGCAGAGCTCATTATTCATGATGTTCTGGATTTAGCGAGTGTCGAGATTTCAAGCACCACAACACATATTGAGTGCAATGGATCGACGTTTGTACTCCCTTTAAACGCCTCGGGCGACGTACGAGCGAATTACAAACGGAGAAGGCGAGAGCTGCGCCTCACAGTTGATCTTCTTGCACCTCCTCCTCCTCTCCCTCCTCCTCCTCCTCCTCCTCCTCCTCCTCCTCCTCCCCGCTCTGCGAACAAAAATAATTTCTTCGAGCAAGTTACCAGAACTTTCCAAGGAATCGATTCGTACGAAGACGTCATTGACGCAATGCAAACTTGGCGTGTTTCAAAGCAACCCAACGAGCGGGTTTCTGCTGTGGAGGACTTAGCAAAATCCATCATTTCCGGCTGCACCGCTGTTGGCGACGCTTCTGCAATTCATGGCCTTGCAAATCTGTTCGCTGGCTATTTGACCAATGAAACTGAACGCTGCGCGTTTAAAAACGCACTTCCTCCCCCCCTCCTCCATCAACTACCCACACCAAAGTCCACAACCAATCTAAATTCTTCCTTGCACGTCGACGACGATGCAGCCCTGGTGCTCGAGCACATCTGCGCCACGGGAAGGCTTCCGGATGACCAAATCGATACTCCCATCGACATCGACTCCCGTCCTCTCTTCACCCTGATCAGTCCGTACTTCACCCCTACAGAATTCCGACGTTTCCGATCGGCAATTTTGTCCAATCCAGAAACTTCCAACCCCGACTCAGCCTCTCTTGGGTGTGGCTTTAAACAAACCAAAGGTTTCATTTATCGATTTAGTAGAAGTGGAATTTGCAAATTCAAAGCCCATAATTCTGCCATGATGCTTCTTCCGTTCTTTGACAAAGCTGTATCGAGCGGTTGTAATGCTTTTGTCTTAAACGTGCTCTGCTGCAGCGAGTCAACGGAGGGAAAGTATGCCGTGGGGTGGCACAAGGTGAGCGAGCGAAGCGAGCGAGCTTTGAGAAAGACGAGAATACTCGCAATGGATCTCGCGAAATGGCTGCAGACGGCGACATCCACTACTAAGACCCTAACCCGCCCAATTCGTATATGGCTCGCTTGGTTCGCTCGTGCTTCATTTAAATTGCACAAGGATGCAACATTGGCGTTTCGGGACGGTGCTAATGCGGCCGGTATCAAGTACAGGTTGGCGGATTCCGTTTCTGTTTTGTACGTTGCGGTGCCTGATGGAATGGTTGGAGGGGAATTGGAGCTGAAGGATCCCAGAGCAAGCACAACCACAAGCTCAAATATTACCCCCAAGGAAAACACGTGTTGCGTGTTTCGCGGCGATGCTGAACACGCAGTGCACAATTTTTTTACCTCGAACACAACCCAGGATCGGGTATCAGTCGTGCTAGAACAGTATAAAGTGCCTGTAGGAGAAACTGAGTGGCTGCTGGAGTTCGAAAAAGTCGATCAAAATAGATATATGACAACAAGATTGTGACTGGAAAAAAAAATCTAGTTTGGGCAAGTTTAGTTAGACTTTTTCTACGCGAACCCCTTCCTCTCTTCGAGGCTCTCTACAGCCGCACTGTACTGTTCCAGAAGAGGCACCAAAATTTCCCCCAGCTCGTGCTCTCCGCTCTCGTTGTTCAGCTTCTCCCGCTCGTTGTGCAATTTCGAATGGTTCTCGGTTATCCTCGCAACTATTCTCTCGAGCCTTTTTTGTTCCTTCGAGTTCATGTTATTTGCGAGTTTCTTTGTTTGCAAAGGGTAGAAGTGCCTCAACAACTCGCTTGTTGTTTTCAGGTACTTGTAGAACTTTGCCTGAGTTGAGTGTTAGTTTAGTTTAAAATGATATGAATGTGAATGTGTAATGTGTGGTCGCTCGCTCACCTTCAGGTCCTTGTTAACAACGCTCAGCATTGATTTCTTGTTTCTCTCCGCAGAGCTTGCATCGGCAAGCATCTTTCCAAGTTTTATTTGCACCGAGTTTTTTGATTTGGAATCTCGGGAAGAGAAGAAGTTGGGTGTCGTGGTGGGTGAGAGGCCCGTGAAGGGGGTGATGGTGGTGCCTGTGGTGGTGGTGGTGGAAGTGATGTGTTTGCTGCTGTACAGCGACTCATCGCGGATGACAAGCTCGATCGAGTCCTGCAGCGCTTGGCCATTTATTTCGTGGAGATTTCTCTCGTCGTCGACGTTGACGTTGTTATTGTTGTTGTTATTGTCCCCATCCCCATTCCCATTCCCCATCGGCGCCAACACCTCAACCCAGTGGCGCTTGTACTTGTCGACGATCTTGTCACCGACCCGTTTCACCTGCGCCGAGCGAAGCACGAGAGCAAGAGTGGGTTAGTCGCTAAGCACTCTCGTTCAGGGACGTTCCAGATGATCAGGGGCATCTGCACGCCAATGTGAAAACTCAAAAAAAGGCGATCACTGAAGCGGCCGTAACCTCCAACGTATAGAGGTTTTAGACTCTCAAAATTGGACACGGTGGCAGGTTCGGCCAAGCGCATCTTTTTGTGCGAATTTACTGTTCAGGGACGTTCCAGATCAGGGTCATTTGCACGCCAATGTGAAAACTCAAAAAAAAAAAACTCAAAAAAGGCGAATCACTAAAACGATCACACTCCAACGCACAATAATGCCTTTGACTTCACAGTGGCTAGTTCGGCCAGGCGCATCTTTTTGTGCGAGGGTGTTGTTCAGGGACGGTCCAAAACACGCCATTTCAAACCATCCGCACGCCAGTGAAAAAAAAAACTCAAAAAAAGGCGAATCACTGAATCACTGAACCAACTCAACCACAAGCTTCGCTTCGCTCCACTCCGCTCGCTCACCTTTTGCCCAGCGTCTCTCTCCCCACCGAAACTTGCGGCCAAGTCAAACTCGTCGACCTTCACGCCAATGACGTCGCTTCCCATGAGCTTCTTCGTCCGTTTGGCCTCTCCAACCTTGACTCTGTTTACCTTGGCCTCCTCCCGCTTCCGCTTCTCTCGGAGCTGGTTCTCCTTCACCGTGAACATGTCGTTGGAGGAATTGGAGTTGGAGTTGGAATTGTTGAACACGCCGGCCCCCTTGTCACTCCGAAAATACTCGCTCTTCAAGTACAAATCCCAAAACCTCTTGTCGTCCAATGGGTCCGGAACTTTCTCCTCGTACAGAGCCTTGACGGCCGGATACATGACGAAGATGTGTGCGATGACCTGCCCGACGAAGGTTAGTTTAGTTTTAGTTTAGTTTTGGTTTTTAGTTTAGTTCAATGCTTTGCTCGCTCACCTCCGGACTCTTCAAGTCCACGTGCTTGGTGATCTCAATGTCGCTCACGAGTTTTGTCGACTTTCCCTTGTTATAGTTCCCAAAATTTCTAGCGCAATCGTCCGCAACCTTCTTCTTGTTCGTGGGGTTCGACCAGAAATCCTCGGGAGTGACTATCTTGGAAGTGACCAAGTCGTGGTACTGCTCCTTCAACTCCGGATCGGTGGCAAGGAGCCGCTCCCGCACCTCGGTTACATCAATTGTTAGCGTGTTGAAGGAGGGAGCCTGCCTGGCATTGTTCTCGTCGTCGTCTGCTATGTTGTTCCAACGAGTTGAGATTGGAACGTTGTAGGAGGATAACGAGTCTGTTAATTGAGGGGTGAGGTTGGAGTTGGAGTTTGAATCAATTAGGGTTTTTGGCATGCCCGAGCTGGAACTGGGACCGGAACTGGGACCGCCCTGCCCATTTGGTGGCACCGGGGAAACGGCTCGACCCGCCTGGGATTGCAAACTTGAGCGTATCGCCTCCAAGTCAGCTCGATCATTCACCTCAAATTTTATATTCTTGTCAGAATCCGCAACCTCCAAATTTATTATGCACTTGGAATGGGAGGCGGGGGAGTACTGGTGCTTGACGAGATTGGAGCCGAGGGTGATTATTTGGGGGGTGGAGGAGGAGGAGGAGGATGAGGAGGATGAGGAGGGGGTGAAGTTGAGGGTTTTGGGGTTTATGGATTCGAGAGATATTAGCCCCTGCTTTTTCTTTAGCTTTGCCGGAAACGTGAGGATTGTTGACATGATTTGACGTGTGGGGCTCTACCTGTGCTATGTGGCTCTGACTGTGCTCTAAATAGTGGTGCTGGCTCTGTGGCTGCTATAATTGTGCTCCCTCAATCGCCAGAAACCCAAATCATTGCGCAAAATTGAAAATTCCAGGGCTCTACGAATACAGCATGCTGAAACTACTCTCACGACCATCTATGTTGGGTGGGAGACGAAACCTCTATTTGACAACGACACCGACATTTACAATATTGAGTCAGAAACGATTTTACAGAGGCGACTCGCCTGAGCAGACAGTCAACCTCTCATCTTACGAAAAATCTCTGGTGTGTATATCTTCCAAGCGCGACGCGAAAATAAAGGCCGAGCACTTTGCGTTACCGGCAGATGCTGATGTGCGAAGGAAGCGATTGATTTACCGATCGAAACAGCGGGGGTGGCTCGAGGTTGATGTGCTGTTGGGTGTGTGGGCCAGCGAGAATGTGCCGACTCTTAGCGATGTGGAATTGGACCAGTTTGAAGAATTTGTGAATGAGGACACCATTGATATATACAACTTGTTGACATTGCGGACTGATGTTCCGGAGAAGTTCCAGAACAATGCGGTGGTGAATCGAATTCAGGAGTGGTGCGAAGGTTCGCCTCTCGGCACAACAACGGAGGGGTATAAAAAGGCGAAGACTGACTTCAACTTGATATAGACGTTAGGAGTTTAACTTGAAGGTCGTTTACGTTTAAGATTGGTTTCACCATTCCCCCCATCGACATCGGCCACCTTGTCCATGTCAAGCTTTCCCCCTCCTCCCCCTCCCCAACCATCAGGCAGTTTGAGCGCAAACGCCGCAACCGGCTTTCTATTGCTGCTCTTGATGGCGCTCGAGATTCCCACCTTGTGGATGTGTTCCCTGAGCGGACTTTCGATCAAGCACTGCCTTTTCTGTCGAGCTGCCTGTTCTGCTTCATAGTTGAAGCTGTCGTTTGTGTTGCTGTTGCTGTTGCTGTTGCTGTTGCTGTTGTTCTCCTTCTCCTTCTCAACATCCGCCTTCGTGAGCTTCTCCCGCAGCTGCTCGTTTTCAATTTCAGCCTCGTCGAGCTTCCTGCGAAGTTGGTGTATTCGCGATTCGAATGCGGCAATCTTCGAGTCTAGCTGGGTGATCTGCGCCGAGGAGGCTGCCAAGGAGGCTGCCGAGGTTGCCGATGCTGCCAATGCTATTGTTGCCTCCTCTTTCGCAATGCTCAGCTTCGATTTCAGCTCTTCGTTCTCCTCGGAGGCTGACAATGCTGTTGTTGCCTCCTCTGTCGCGATGCTCAACTTCGATTTCAGCTCTTTGTTCTCCTCCTGCAGCAGCTGAACCTCGGCAGCCGATTCTGTCGTTGCCTCCTCTGTCGCGATGCTCAACTTCGATCTCAGCTCTTCGTTTTTATCATTAGCTGTTTTCGCGGTGCCCAACAAAAGTAATCTCCTCTCCTCGTTTTGGTTTTTCTCCGTGCTCAACATTTCCTTCATCTCCTCGAACTCCTCTTCGTCCCTCTTCGCGTCAACCAACTTCCTCTTCACCTCCTCAAGTTCCTCTACCACGAGTCTGTGATCGTTCGCATCGATTTTGGCGTTAACTGTAGTTGAGAATGTGGAAGTTGATTTCTTTCTCTTTGCCGTTGTTTTGGTTGGTTTTGAAGTTGATTTGGTGGTCGTGGCCGTTTCTGCGGCCACAAATGCGGATGTTGACGTGGACGTGGACCCCTCCTCGCTCTTTCTCTTGCTCATCCAGCTCTTATCCCCTAGCAACCTCTTGCTCGCCCTCGTGACAGTGCCCGTCGTTGAACCCGTGCCCTCGCGAGGAATCTCCTCCTCCTTCTCCTTCTCCTTCTCCTTCTCCTCCTCCTTCCCCTTCCCCCCCTTACTCAACCAACTCCCCACACCGTACCGACTCCTCTTCTTCCCCTTCTCCTCCCCGCTAATCTTAAGCCCTCGTAAACTCTCAACGTCCTTCAGCAAGCTCTTCTTCTCCGCGTAGTCCTTCGAGCCTGGGTACGCTGAGATGAGCATGTAAACCGTCGTGGAGGTGGAACCTCCGGGGGGGGAGAGAACTGGCTGCATCAGCATCGTTAGCTTGCTTTCGCGGAACGGAACGACCTTCTTCCCCTTGCTCCCCTTCCCCTTCAATTCATTGTTACTCTTCAACACTTTCAAAACGTTGCACACTCGCATTATGCTCTGGTTGATGTTGTTGCTCTCCCTTAGGGACTTTCCCATTACGTTGGACTTCTTGGTTCGCTCTAGACCTGCCATGTCGATTATCATTATTTGGCCAGGAGCATCGGTAAGGTCGCCGTCGCCATCGCCGTCGCCATCGCCGTCGGCATCGGCATCGGCATTCGCCTGGACGGAAAGCTTGGGAGAGAGGAGAACGACAGTATGACCCCTCGAGCTGGTGGAGTTCATTGAGGTGGAAGACGTGGACGTTTTGGACAGGTTCGACTTCAAAAATGACAGGGCTCCCGCCTCGTCGTTGTGGACGGTGGATTGGAGGGAGGGGAGGCAGAATTGACCGGCTGACTGGTGAATTTTTAGGGGGGTTGGGGCGGGTGGGTAAGCGTTCGTTATTGTGTTTGTGCCTGATCCGCCTGAGCCGCCTGAGGAGAGTTTGCGCTTCGTTGGGGTATTGGCATTGGCATTGGCATTGGCATTGGCGTTGGCATTGGCATTGGCATTGGCGTTGGATTGTTTTTGAATGGGGGGGG
>BRYC01000820.1:11926-24721 GCA_030267985.1 Parmales sp. scaly parma
GGGAGGGCGAGGAGGTCGTAAACTGGCAGCGCGCAGATGGGTAGGGGGAAGCGGGAAGGGGGAAGGGTTAGTCACGAACGAAAGAGCGTTTTCCAAAATGTTTTCCAAATTCCAAAGGGTCACGACTCGCTAATGGCGCTCACCTTGCTCGTTGTAAATTTCCAACATTGAAATCTCGAGGGAGAAGGATTTTTTTTTATCTTCGTCGTTAGCTTCGCCATCGCCATCACAGGAATTTTTATGACGACCAAAAAGATCCAAAACAAGCTTCGGAAGAACCCCCGGATCAGCATCGGAGCCTATGAGGGTATGAGACTTCCCAGAATTGGACACACCGAACGAAAACAATACGCTGTTGTTGGACTGCTTCAGACTTGCATCTACGATAGGAGCTCCGACAGAGTTGTAAACTTCGGTTTGAGTATTGGAGGGGGAGAGGATCTTGTCGAAGTAATATACGGAGGGATCGTTGGCAGGATCGGTGGGGTCGGAGAGGGAGATCGAATGGTTGGTTTCGTCGGTAAGGCACGTTACGACTTCATTTTGCTCCAAGGGGAGGAGAGGACGAAGTCGAACTATTGACTTGAAGTCGATCGACATTGAACGAAGAGCAATTTATGTTTTTTATTTTAGGCTGATATGTTTGTAGAAGGAAAGTTTGGGTGTTGGACCAAGATATGCGTTGGTTGGTACACTCCGCACTCTGTTTTGACTCCTTTAAATTTTGAATTTATCATTATATTTAACGTTACATGTGGTGGTACTTAATGCGCTCAACGTAATAATAATAATAAGCCACCAGTCTCTTCTCTCACTAGCCAAAAAATAGAAACAACCCACTGCCCCTTCCCGGCCCCTTTCCAATCTCAATTTAGTCTGGGAAGATGGACGAACAGCTCCTCCACGGGCATAAAAGTACTGTGTTTTGCGTGGCGTTGCGGAGTAACGGTCATGTGGCATCGGGTGGTGTCGGCGGGTCAATCATCATTCACTCGATCAGATCCAACAAGGTAGAATATCGAGCTGACAATGTTTTTGCCTTTAGTGTCACCGGTCTTTGCTATCTTCTGGATGGCTCACTTGTGGCTTGTGGGTGGGATGAAGGGGAGGGTAATGGCTTGAAGGTGTTCAGCCCTTCCCTCGAGTTGGTCCAGACCTTGGTGGGACACGGTGGTCGTGTTTCTTGCGTCACCGTCTCTCCATCAGGCTCCCACTTTGCTTCTGGTGGAATGGATGGGAAGGTGATGATTTGGTCGGAGCCGGGGGAGGGTGGCGAGTGGGCGAGAGTGCAAGTGCTTGAGGATCACACGTATGGGATTCTTGCAGTGCGCTTCTCCCCCGACGGCAAGCAGCTGGCTACTGGAAGTTGGGACAAGTCCATCAACCTCTACAGCTTCAACGAGGGAAATGCCATCTTAGCGCACACGTTGGAGGGCCACACCGACTTCGTCAGGTCCCTCTCGTTCTCTCCCGACTGCAAACTCCTTTGCTCGGGAAGTGGCGATAAATCCATCAAATTTTGGAACCCTGCCGATGGAAGCTTGGTGAAGAGCATCGACCAGGTTCACCCCTCTTACGTCGAGAGCGTCTCATACTCCCCCAACGGGCGTGTTCTTGTGAGTGCCGGTAACGACAACACGATGAAGATCTGGGATGCTGAGACTTTCGAGCTCAAGCACACGTTCGAGCAGGAATTCAACACCACCCAGCTCACCATCACGGCCGATTCGAACTTCATTGTTTCGGCCAACCCAGACAAGACGGTTAGAATCACCCCCTGCCGAGAGTACCACCTCACGGGCCTCACCCCCATTCTCAACCTCATTCTCCACATCGTCTACAAGTGGGAATTTGTGTCGTTTTTGGAACCAAACGAAAACACCTCACCCCTCGAGAAAGTCATGAGGCTACTCGGCGATTGCGTGCACAACGGCGGCTACAACGTCGCCTCCGAGATCCTCTCCTTCCTCTCCCCAGCCCATCTCCCCGTCCAGATCACCCCCACAAGGTGGAAGCGCGACCCGGAAAGTTTAATCATGTTTATGCGAGCCAGATTTGAGGAGAATAATGCTGCTATGCTTTCTAGATTTGAATGCTCACAGGAGGAGAATGCAAAGTTGCGACAAAGAATTGCTGAGTTTGAGGAAGAAGGCAGTGAGGAGGAGGAAGAGGAAGAGGGGGACGAGGATTCCGAGGAGGACGAGGATTCCGAGTAGGAGGATTTCTGAGATGCTTTGCACGAGGAGGCTACCTCCCCTTCCAAATAGCCGACACACCACAAACCAAAAATAAAAAATATTTAAACGACAATATAAATTATTTGTCTCCTCACCAAACCGCTTCCCCTTCCTCGGTCCATCTCAACAAGTTATTCTCCGCAACCATGGTATCAACCACAACCATCTCGTAAGCAACCAAATCATTGGTGCTCCCTGCCTTCTCACGACAGTAATTCTTCAATTCATCTCCTGTCTGTGGAAACGGAAGTTGAGCAAACGTCTTCGAGTAGAAGTGAATTTCACTCCTTGCACACTCCCCCTCCTTGACCTTCCAGTCGTTCTCCCCATCAGCGAACGGATTCTCCTCGTCGCGGAAGGAAACTTTCGTCGCCATTGATGCTTTGGGCAGCTTCACCGACTGTTGGCCCCGTTGATCGCGAACCACCCTGCACCTGATTCGAACATTGAGTTTCGGGTTTGGAGTCGAGTTTGAAGGGAGTTCATCATCGTCGTCATCGTCATCATCCTCATGAAATGGGGAGGGGGTAGTGACGATACCTTTTTGAATTTCTCCCTCGTCTCCTTCCTCGTAATCCTTCAGCATATCTCTCGGAAAGTGCCTGGTCTCGGTCTCCCCGTTCTTCCCAGTGAAGTCCACCCGAACGACGTTTTTACTCGCGTTCTCCTTGACTCCCATGATCGTGCCTCTGACGCGGATGTTCTTCTTCCCCTTCTTAGTTATGAAAGTAACGTCCTTCTCAAAGTCGTCGGGACTGCACTTGGCCTTCCCATGGAGCTGGTTGAAGGCAAGCCTGCGGACTTCCCTCTCCTTGTCGTCTTCAGACGAAAGGTCGCCAACGATGGTGAAGGTTTGCGCCAGGGTCAAGGACAAGTTGTTGTTTGAAATTGTGTGTTTTTCCATGGATTGATGGAGCCCATACTTTATGAGTACAGGCTTGAGGTTGTTGATAATGTCAAGTTTCAATCTTTTCACTGCTCTTTTAGAAAGATTGGAAAGAATGGAGGACTGGAAATTGTCACGCTTGGTGTTGGTGGTGGTAATTGAGTCGTCATCTGAAAAAGTGATTTCTTCAGAGGAGTCATCATCACTCTCCTGGTTCAAGATCTCTGCATGCACGACCTCGAGCGGAACTGATTGAGAAACGGGGCCTGCATTTTGTTGCTGCTTGAGGAGGATGATTTCTTCAGAGGAGTCACTCTCCTGGTTCAAGATCTCTGCATGCACGACCTCGAGCGGAACTGATTGAGAAACGGGGCCTGCATTTTGTTGCTGCTTGAGGAGGATGGCATCAATGAGCTTTAGTTTGGTGAGATCGGTGGGATCCGGTCCCATTTCATTGAGAATGTCTCGTAGGGCTCCAACTTTCCGCTTCTTAAGTAGAGGTTTTGTGTGTGGCATCGTATAGCTTCCTGGTGACGCAAGAACCGCTGGGAAAAACTAGTCTTGCTTAAAAAACTAAACACTTTCAACACAATCCTACACCGAGCTTGATGACTGTCTCAGTAACCATCACCCTCAAGGGCACGAAGTTTCCTCTCCAGATAACGAAACCAACGTCAATCGTTTCCCTAAAACAGCAGATTCTCATCCTTGGCTCTCTCCCCCCAACAACCCTCATCAAGCTCATCTCAAAGGGCAAAACCTTCTCAGACGACAACATCCTGTCGCCTTCAACCCACCCCAAATCCTTAAAAATCATGGCTGTCGTATCAAATGAATCAGATGTCCAAACATTGGAGAAAGATGTAATTTTTCACAACGACATGAATGAGAAGCGTGACAAGTTCCTCTCCAAGGGCAACAAATCCCTTCAACAGAACACTCTAAAAATCAATAACCAGACACACCATTCCAACCCCAACAAGTTCTTCAACATCTCTACTCTCAAATTCCTCCCGGATGAGCCGACAGCAAAATCGATACTGAAGCAGCTGGCGAGCGACCCTGGCGTTCTCCACTGTCTGAAGCTTCACGATTGGTCAGTTGGCACGTTGGCCGAGCTGTACCCCAAGGGCAAGGTCGGCGTGAGCGACGTGTGCGTAATGGGGCTGAATACGAATGCTGGGCAAAAAATCGAGCTTCGGGTGAGTGAGTGAGTGAGCGAGCGAAGCGTGCGACTATACATGCATGCTGCACTAAACTAACTTTTTGCTCACTCGGCGAGGCAGCTTCGCACCGATGATTTGCAAGGTTTTCGGCCGATTCAGAAGATTCGGCAAGTACTTTACCACGAGTTGTCGCACAACGACATTAGCGAGCACGATGCTAGTTTTTTCAAGTTGATGAGGCAGGTGGAGAGGGAGTGCACTGAGGGTGATTGGACGAAGGGAGGGGGGTTGGAGGGGAGTGATTACGGGAATATATCTAGCGGAGTGAATGTGAATGGCGGGGTTGGGATGAGCGGGGGGGAAAGTGGGGGTGGGCCTCAGCGTGATGTGCTTGCTGCTGCGGCGGAGGCGAGGTTGACCAAGGAGGAGAACGAAATTTACTCAGGATGCGCGTGTGGAAAGGAAATTATTGACGGGGCGGGGGAATTGGGGGGGGGTGAGCAGGTGATAATGACTACGGTGGTTCTAGAAGAGAAGGTGAGTGAAGCGAAGCGAAGCGAGCGAGTCGTGGAGGAGATGATGAATCAGAAGACAAATGAGATGTAAATGAGATGACAAATGAGAAGACAAATGAGAAGACAAATGCATCCTCACTCCACTCACTCTCACTCATCGCAGGATATTTTTTCGAAGGGGGAGAGTTGTTTGTACGGTGATTTTGAGGCGCGGGTCGTTGAGGTTCATGTAGATTACGATGACGAAGGAAATTACAAGCCGTTTTATACTATCGCGTTTGAGAGAGATTCAGAAAATGTTGAAAAGCAAACAGACCGGGAGAGGTTGAGTAGAAGAGGGTAGTGACGGTAGTTTAATTTGTGTTTAAGACAAAAAATTTGTTTTTAGGAAAATGTCCAATGCGCTCGGCTTTCTGTTGCGCTTGGCTTTCTTCCCCCCCCATTTCCCCCACTTCATCACCTACTCATAATAAACCTTCTCAACTAATGACAGGAGCATAACTGCTCAGGAAATGAATCCTTGGGTAGGGGACCAGGTTGGTTTGGAAAGGATTATGAACCAATTCCATCAACTGCTCAAAACACTGTTCTTCTTCGTATTCAAGAATCTCCAAAGAGATCAGCTGACAGAAGCAGTTGTCACTGGGGTCAGTGCAGCTGTTGATGGCATCTTCAATGCTGTTGCAAAGCCCTTCAACAATATTAGCCAAGCAGTCTGGAGCAGCAGCCATAGTCGCAGCGACAGCTAGGATGGCTGCCTCGGCCAAATCATCTTTTGGGAAGGAGCACCTCTTCGAATTTCTCTTCGGAGGCTTGGACTTCTTTGTTGTTGCCGACCTGGCGTTGGTTGTCGCAAAAACAAAGAGCAGGAGAAAGAGGGGAGTTTCATAAATGGGCTTGAAAATTCGGAAAATAATATCAAGAAGGCCAAATACACTACGGCGATTCGTGGGGATAGACGAATATCGAGCGGGCGAAAGAAGTAAGTGATAATCCACATTAAAAAAAAAAAAAAAAATCAAATTTTCTAGTGTTTGACCATCGTCGCCCCCCCCCCCCCCTGTTAAGCAATGCCACCTTGTGAGCACCACGAGTTGCTCAAGAAGCGTGATTGGCCCGCGGTACAAAATGTCATGCTTCACCCAGATAGGGACGAAGATTTGCTCAGAAGACAGTACAAGGAGAGAGATGAACATGGACGACTGCCACATCATTGGATGGCAGCGAAAGCTCAGACACACACACATGCTCTTGCCATGGTGGGCGTGGAGTCGATTTGCTTCAATTACGAGGCCCTCACCACACGAGACAAGGAAGGCAAAACTCCCATCGACATTGCCCGTAGGAGTGGAGCCTGTGCTGAGATCATCGGCTTGCTCTCCCTCACTCCCGAGGAAGCTCGTTCGTTGGAGTGGGAGGGTGTGGCCCGCTTGTACGCACCAGTGGGTTATTGGTGGAGTGAGATGGCTGGGTGGATCCAATCACGATCGTGGGCAGACTGCCACAAGTTCATCAATGAGCACGATGACGAGTTGGTGCGTGAACTGCTCAAATTCAACAATTCTAATATTCTTCGACAGATTGCTAGCCATAGCCAGACATACAGCGGCTCCCTCGTGTTTCTTGCTCTTCGAATGATCCACCGACACCCACTCTCTCTCAAAGCTACTCAAAGTCAGGGCTACACTCCTCTTCAGCTTGCTGAGCACCCCCAATTCAATGCGTGCAGAGAGATCCGAAACATCCTCCGCCTCACCCCCAAGTACATCTCCTCCACCCCCTTCCCCACCCTCCTCCGACAACACCTCCCCAAACAGTTCGTCGACGAGGAGGTCTTCGGCATATACAACACCGCTTGCACGTTCATCAAGCACATGAAGTACGACAAGGCTGAGCTGGTCGAGGTGGAGGACGTGCTGAAGAAGCCGACCCAAAAGTGCGACGTCTGTAAGACCGCCACAACGAAAGCTTGCGCACGGTGCAAAACCAGCTACTTCTGCTCCTCCGAGTGCCAGAAGTCGGCGTGGAAGAAGCACAAGAAGACGTGCAAGGCGCCGACGAAGGAGGCGGCGAGTGAGGCAGAATTGCGGGTTTTGCATGAGGGCATGCTGCTACTGAACCGGTGCATCCAGGAGCCTGGAGCTGGAGACGGACCCACAAGCGTGGTATTGGATTTCTTGAGAGACTGCGGAGTGCCGAAAATAAAATGACTCCAAGAGAAGAAGAAGGAATATAAGGGAAACGAGCTTGGACAGAGTATGTGAAGGTGCGTGACCGGTTCGAGAAGCTGCTCCTCGGCAACGTGGTCGACCTCTGGGCGAAAAACGCATGAAGGATTGACGGGAAAATTCACCTCCTTCCAAAAACAGCACGAAGATAACGGAAGGGTGGACTATTTTCCCGTGCGGACACGTGCGAGATTTATGGCGGCGGAGAGAAGAAAATTGATTACTTTGACCACAATTTAGTGATTGCAAGCGTGAAGCTGACACGGCGAAACGGCGGCGGCGTTAATGAGGGGGGGAAGAAGAAACCAGTAAAAGATGATGTTATCGACGTGCTCAGAGGCTATGGTATGAAAATTCGGAAAATAATATCAAGAAGGCCAAATACACTACGGCGATTCGTGGGGATAGACGAATATCGAGCGGGGCGAATGTTTATGAAACCACAAAAAAATTAAAAAAAATCAAATTTGCTTTCTTATCTTTAACTCTAAGTGTTTGACCATCGTCGCCCCCCCCCCCTGTTAAGCAATGCCACCTTGTGAGCACCACAAGTTGCTCAAGAAGCGTGATTGGCCCGCGGTAGAAAGAATCATATTTCACCCAAATAGGGACTTAGATTTGTTCAGGAGAAAGTACAAGGAGAGAGATGAGCATGGACGACTGCCACATCATTGGCTCGCAGCGAAAGCTCAGACACACACGCATACTCTTGCCATGGTGGGCGTGTGGTCGATTTGCTCCAATGAAGAGGCCCTCACCACACGAGACAATAAAGGCGAAACTCCCATCGACATTGCCCGTAGGAGTGTAGCCTGTGCTGAGATCATCGGCTTGCTCTCCCTCACTCCCGAGGAAGCTCGTTCGTTGGGTTGGAAGGGGATGCAGCGTTTGTACGCACCAGTGGGTTATTGGTGGGAGGAGATGTATGGGTGGATCAAATCACGATCGTTTGCAGACTGTCACAAGTTCATCAATGAGCACGATGACGAGTTGGTGCGTGAAGTGCTCAAATACGACAATTCTGAACTTCTTCGAGGTATTGCCTGCAATAGCCAGGCATACAGCGACTCCCTCGTGTTTCTTGCTCTTCGAATGATCCATCGACACCCATTTTCCCTCGTCACTAAAAGTTTTGATGGCTCAACGGCCCTCCAGTTTGCTGAGAACCCCAGATGGCAAACGTGCAGAGAGATCCGAAACGTCTTCCGGCTCACCCCCAAGGACATCTCATCCACCCCCTTCCCCACCCTCCTCCGACAACACCTCCCCAAGCAGTTTGTCGACGAGGAGGTCTTCGGCGTCTATAACACCGCTTGCACGTTCATCAAGCACATGAAGTACGACAAGGCTGAGCTGGTGGAGGTGGAGGATGTGCTGATGTCGACTGGCCAGTGCGTCGTCTGCAACACTAACACGACGAAATGGTGCACACGGTGCAAAACCAGCTACTTCTGCTCCTCCGAGTGCCAGAAGTCGGCGTGGAAGAAGCACAAGAAGGTTTGCAAGGCGCCGACGAAGGAGGCGGCGAGTGAGGTAGAATTGCGGGTTTTGCATGAGGGCATGCTGCTACTGAACCGGTGCATCCAGGAGCCTGGAGCTGGAGACGGACCCACAAGTGTGGTATTAGATTTCTTGAGAGACTGCGGAGTGCCGAAAATAAAATGACCCCAAAAGAAGAAGAAGGAATATAAGGGAAACGAGCTTGGACAGAGTATGTGAAGGTGCGTGACCGGTTCGAGAAGCTGCTCCTCGGCAACGTGGTCGACCTCTGGGCGAAAAACGCATGAAGGATTGACGGGAAAATTCACCTCCTTCCAAAAACAGCACGAAGATAACGGAAGGGTGGACTATTTTCTCGTGCGGACACGTGCGAGATTTATGGCGGCGGAGAGAAGAAAATTGATTACTTTGACCACAATTTAGTGATTGCAAGCGTGAAGCTGACACGACGAAACGACGGCGGCGTTAATGAGGGGGGGAAGAAGAAACCAGTAAAAGATGATGTTATCGACTTGCTCAGAGGCTGAGTTGAAGTTTTAAGTAAGTTAAAAAATCCTATGAAAATGTCCCTAATTTAGATCCCTTAAAATCCAAACAGGTGGGAGCCTGCAAGCGGCTCCATCACGTTGCCGTCGTAGTGTTTCACGATGCTGGTCAAAACAGGGACTGAGCCCTCGGCGGTTTGGGCCGACAAGAAGCCCATGATACCAAGCATTGCAAGGCGGCTGGGGTGGGGTGGGGTGGGGTGGGGTGGAGTGGTTGGCCGGGGTTGGTTTGACCGGGGTTGGGTTGGGTTGGCTAGGTTAGAAATTGTAATTTGTTAATGCTAATTTGTAGACACTCACCCGTTGTTCGTTTCCTTCAACAGGCCTGCCTCCTTCTGGGCTGATGTCTGTTTTTTGTGGAAGTTGAACGGATCGTAGAGACTCTTGAAAGGCACCCAGTGAGGAACACCCTCAAAGTTAGGATATTTGCCTGGTTGCCCTCCCCTCATGTAGTGAGTCTGCCCTCCGGCTCCTTCCACTGGGGAAAGCTCACTCCAAAACTCCAGGAAGCCAATGGCCCCAAGAATCTGAAGTTTCGAGCCAGTTGGTAACGAATCCCACTGTTCGGGGGGGGACAGGTCCGTGGACGGCATGTCCATGCCGCCCATGGTGAGTTTCCAAGGGAAATGGATATTACTCTGCACAATGTAGCCCACAAAGGCAGCCATGGCAACTCGACCGTGCTTGATCTCCGAATGGCGGAGGAAGCCGATCGTGGCCTCATTACCTTGACCCCAGAACCCAGCCCCAGCAAGTGATAAAGGGTCAAAGTAACCGATTACGGGATTTAGTTTCTTAGCATCAGCCTCAAGGGAAGCTTGAGCGGCGTTATTGTTGCATGCCAAAAAAGTTGGGACAGCTGAGGGGATCTGGAAGGCTTGCGTCAACGAAATGCACACGAGAGTGATTATGTAGATTGTGGAACACATGTGTACGGGTGAGGGTGGGGGTGAGCGTATTATGCTAGACGATATCTTAAATTTTTAGCAGTGCGTAAACTTCAACAAATTTTTAATTACTATTGTCAATCAGCACAACACAGCAGCTATGGGAGGCTGCTTCGGACGAACCACGAAGCCGCTGCTTCCCAGGATCAACAATCTAAATGTATCTACTCTCTCCGGCGCTGGCGAAAGCGTCGCCTTCAACTCTCTTCACAGCCCAAGCGGGAGCGTGATTTTTTTGATTCGGCGGATGGGCTGAAATTTGTGCCGTGAAGGAGCACGGCAAATTGTACATATGAAGAAAACGTCGTTTCCCAATTCACCAATGCGAGTGATTGGAATTGCGAAGGAGGAGCTCGGTACTGAGGAGTTCATTAAGGATTGGTGGAAGGCGGAGGATAACTGCGAGTTGTTCTACGACGTGCCGAAAACGGTTCCCCTCTTCTTCGAGGCGAACGGCCGGAAAATGAAGTGGACTGGAGTGATTAGCTATTTAATGTATGGAGCGGTTCGGAAGAATGCTGACAGAGCGAAGGCTGCGGGAATAAAGGGCAACAAGGTTGGGGAAGGAATCATCCTAGGGAGCGTACTAGTCATTGACAAAAATGGTGAGCTTATACTACATCACAAAGAGTTGAGTTGGGGTGATCACCCGAGTGACGAAGTTTTGAAGGAAGCGATGGCAAAGTTACAATAAGAATAGATTGAGAGGGGGTGAAAGAGTTGAAGGGGGGGGGTGAATTCATTGTGAGGTTTGAGTTTGAATGACAGAATTATTGCCAATTCTCGATAAAGTTTCAACACACATAGAAATTTGAATTCATTTCTCAAAGTTTTTTTAATAATCATCGTAGCGCATAGTTGTTGATTCATTGCCGCAACCTTGCTATCTTCTCCTGCGAGCGTTCAAACCTTTCTCGCAATCGTTCGATCAAACTTTCTACACCGATCTCAGAATCCTCCTCCTCCTTCTCCTCAGCGTCTTCAAGATCTACTTGCTCTTTGGATCGCGCTTCCATCTAGTTGGGGTGATCTGAACGGGGAGGTGGGCTGGGGATAAGAAGGAGAGGATCTCGGAGGTGACGTTGTAGCCGCCGTCGTGCACGCACTCGCCGAGTAGTCTCATGCCTTTTTCGAGGGGTGAGGTGTTTTCGTTTGGCTCCAAAAACGACACAAATTCCCACTTGTAGACAATGTGGAGAATGAGATTTAGGATGGGGGTGAGGCCCGTGAGGTGGTACTCTCGGCAGGGGGTGATTCTAACCGTGTGGTTGCTGTTGGCCGAAACAATAAAGTTGGAATCGGCCGTGATGGTTAGCTGGTAGGTGGTGTATTCCTGCTCGAACGTGTGCTTGAGCTCGAACGTCTCAGCATCCCAGATCTTCATCGTTTTTTCGTTACCGGCACTCACAAGAATACGCCCGTTGGGGGAGTATGAGACGCTGTAGACCCAAGAGGTGTGAGCCTGGTCGATGCTCTTCACCAAGCTTCCATCGGCAGGGTTCCAAAATTTGATGGATCTATCGCAACTTCCCGAGCAAAGGAGTTTGCAGTCGGGAGAGAACGAGAGGGACTTGACCCAGTCGGTGTGGCCCTCCAACGTGTGCGCTAAGATGGCATTTCCCTCGTTGAAGCTGTAGAGGTTGATGAGATTGTCTAAGCCTCCAGTAGCCAGCTGCTTGCCGTCGGGGGAGAAGCACACTGCATAAATAGAACTCGTGTGATCCTCTAGCACTTGCACTCTAGCCCACTCGCCACCCTCCCCCGACTCCGACCAAATCATCACCTTCTCATCACCTCCACCAGAAGCAATGTGGGAGCCTGATGGAGAGACGGTGACGCAACAAACCTCACCATCGTGTCCTACCAAGGTCTGGACCAACTCGAGGGAAGGGTCAAGCACTTTTAAGCCACCACCCTCAGGACCATCATAGCCACAAGCCACAAGTGAGCCATCCATAAGATAGCAAAGACCATGGACACCATAGGCAATAACATTGTCAGCTTGAAATTCTACGTTGCTGGAGCTGGTCGAGTGGATGATGATTGACCCCCTACTACCCGATGCAACATGACCGTTACTCCGCAACGCCACGCAATTTACATAATCACTATGCCCGTGGAGGAGCTGTTCCATCTTCAAAGACTTAAATTTAGATGGGAGGTGAGAAGAGGGTTTAGGGATGTATTTCTGGACTAGTGGGAGAATTATAATAAGTTATAGGTTCGAAGAGAGCAAGCTGGTGCGCTAATTTATAGACCTGGAGCGGCAATATATGCACGTATTTTGCACGGGGTTATGCTCTTGTTCGAATCTTGACAATCATTTAAAATATTGTCACTCATTTGAGGTATAGGGTTAAGACGCCACCCCAGCACACCATACCCAAAACCCAATTCTCCTGCCAGCAACTCACCTCTCATACTCTCCCCGTTCTCGTTTGAGATATCTTGTCGAAGCATATCCTTATGCCTTCCAATGAGCACCACAAGTGGCTCATGAATCGTGATTGGCCCCCTGTAGAAGTAGCCATGATTCACCCCGCTCGGAATGTAGATTTGCTAGTGAGAAAGTACAGGGAGAGAGATGAGCATGGACGACTGCCACATCATTGGCTCGCAGCGAAAGCTCAGACACACACACATACTCTTGCCTTAGTGGGCGTGCAGTCGATTTGCTTGCATTTCGAGGCCCTCATCACACGAGACAATGAAGGCGAAACTCCCATCGACATTGCCCGTAGGAGTGGAGCCTGTGCTGAGATCATTGGCTT
>BRYC01000823.1:0-18802 GCA_030267985.1 Parmales sp. scaly parma
TCATCGCGAGTATGCTCGTCTTCCTCAAAGCTCGCTCACCTTCGAGGTTTGGCTGTCGTGCTGAAGCTTAGGCTTTGCCGTTGCCGCGTCGATTCGGAGCGTAAGCTCGGAAGCGAGCTGCTCGATAGAGGACATTCTGGGCGATCGCGTCGACGGGAAGGTTCGCCATGGACACGTCGCAGCTCGACGCAAAGTTCGCAAAAGACCTGCGCCGAGCGAAGAAGGTGTGAGGCGCATTTTTAATAAAGCAAGAGCAAAACGAATGAAATGAAATGAAGCGAGTCAAATTATGTCTGTGGTGCAACACCATGCTGCTCGTCTTCCTCAAGGCTCGCTCACCTGCAGCTCAGTCTGAGAATCTTGGCGTCCTCCGAGTCGAGGCTGAGGTGGTTTAAAAATGTTGTTAGTTTTGTGCATTTTATTTTTTTGTGGATGCTCGCTCAGCGCTCAGCGCTCAGCTCACCTTCCGGGCGGGGTGCCTGCCATCTCACTCAAACTTGCTGTGATGGCCAAGGTGTTAAAATGGCTCCCATTCGCACCCTCGCTCGCATCCGTCGTGAAGGCCAGCAGCGCAAGGTTGTGGTAGCTTTCGGCGAGTTTCCCGTCGGACCTGCTTGAACTCTGGGGGAATTGCCGTCTTGGAGCCCAAATTCGCTCGGAGAGGGAGGTTTCAACGAGGGAAGGAGCTTCGTGTAGAGGACTGATGCTCCGTTGTGGGAGGAGGGATAAATTTGAAGCCGGAAGAGAAAGGACCAGAAGGAGGAATCGGTCAATTTAGATTTGGGGATCGAGTGGATCGAGAGGGCAAGCTCGGGTGGTCAACCCAGACTCGTCGCCTCCCCCGTTCCCAGTGTTGCACACCGTGAAGGTGTACTCCCCGTTGCCATCGTTCCATGTACAGGAGAAGATGCGTACTTTCTGGCCTCAGCCAACCCCCAGGGAACACGATTGACTCGTTGGGAGGGAGGTTGAACGAGCTTGAGGAGTTCTGGAGGAAGATGAGGAAGTCGCGGTAGGGAGGAGGAGGAACTGTTGGGAAGGTCCTTGATTATCTGGCCGCAAACGCCCATTGCTTTCGATCGCTTGGAAAGATCGAGTGGGAGTAATGGGATGTGGTGTTCTCGTGTATCGTTTTATTCGGAGATGGAATGAAATCGAGGAAGAAGAGGGAGAAGTATGCGGGGCAGCACCTCATCAAGAGTCTTTCATGAGCGGCAGACGACAGCCCAATTCTGATTAACACCATAAGGAGGGAAGAACCCGGAAAGCCCAACACCCCCCTTCCTCCGCACCCCTTCCCTCTCTCTCCTCTCCCCCTCTCCCCCTCCTAGCTGGAAGCATCATCCCAAGTTTGTTTTGTTAGGGCCTCAGTTATCGTCGTACAAGAACCGCACGATGCGAAGTTAGTTTGTAGCGAAACAGACAAGTGGTTGATTTACAAGACGAGTGCTCGAGTGCTCATGTGTGAGTTTGTTAACTCTCTCGTTTTAAACTCTCGCTCGTGTGGTGGTTCGCCAATTGGAAGCTGATTGAGGATTGGTGTGGATCACATAGGAATTTAAGAGGGAAGGCCGAAGGGAAATTAAAGGTACCCATGATATTTCATTTTTTTAATATTTCAGATGTTTTAAATGGCGTGTTTGCTGGATTTTATATTCCAGTATCCGAATTAGTGTAGGTGGTTATCACGTGTGGTTCTCATCCACGAGACAGGGGTTCGAGTCCCCTATTTGGAACATTGTTTGTTTTTTTTTGCTCGTGGAGTGTGTGGGGTTGTGTGATGAACTTTTTTTTTGGTTGCCGTTTTTAGGCATGCAGGCGGAGGACAATCAACAAACACAACAAACTCAACATCCCACATACTTCACAAAAGAAAAAACCCGGATTTGTCGGATGAAAACCGACCGTTATAACCACCTAAACCACACCGGAGTAATAATAATCAAACTATTATCAAAAAAATTTCGCGAAAGATGCTTATTTATGCGTTAGGGCATCCCATCATTCATACAATCCCCCTCTCAATATCCCAAACGTCCCCCTTGGGCCCCTTCCTCTTTCCAATCACCTTCCTAATTTCGTCCATTTCCCCCTCCTCAAGCACAAACGAGTACGTCGCCACGTTGCTCGCCACCCAATTGCTGTTCCTCACTCCCACCAGCACGCTTCCCACCCCCACCGTCTGCAAAACATACCGTTCCGCGACGTTTGCAATTTTCACGCCCTCCCCCTTCCGATCCGCAATTTCCTTCATGACGCTGAGCAGTTCCTTCACCAGGCTCCACGGCCCGAATCTCTCCGCCGTGCTCGCGTACATGCGCAGCGAGCTGCTGGTCCTCTCGTTCTTGCTCAAATGATCTGTCCGGAGGAGGGACTTTTCGCTCAGAATCCCCCCCCCCACTGTCCCGAACGCAATCAGCTTTACCCCGTTCTCGGCACACCACTCGTTCATCCCCCCCTGCACCGGCCTCGAATCCAGCGCGCTCATCTGAACTTGGTGGCTCACAATATCAACCCCCGCCTTCTTCAATTCCTTCAGCCTAGAGCAAGAGCGACGAAAGAGTGGTGTTAGTTGAGGCGGCAGCAACTGCTTTGGAGACCCTGCAAAATCCGACATTTGAGGTTTTAGAAATTTTTGAGGGCTGCGCAATGTGCTCTCTCCTCCCCTCTCCACTCTCCGCTGAGCTCGGCTTAATGTTCGCAGCTTCGCTCACTCCTCACTTAGAAATTTTTGAGGGCTGCGCAATGTGCTCTCTCCTCCCCTCTCCACTCTCCACTCTCCGCTGAGCTCGGCTTAATGTTCGCAGCTTCGCTCGCTGGCGCTCGCTCGCTCAACTTCCCTTCCCTCACTTAGAAATTTTTGAGGGCTGCGCAATGTGTTCTCTCCTCCCCTCTCCCCTCTCCACTCTCCGCTGAGCTCGGCTTAATGTTCGCAGCTTCGCTCGCTGGCGCTCGCTCGCTCGCTCCACTTCCCTTCCCTCACACACCTCTTCAAATCAAAATTCGTAGCTCCAATCTCCCCAATCAATCCCTCCTCCTTGAGCTCGCTCAACATCAGTCCAACATCAACATAATTATTAGCTTCGTAGTTGCTCCAAAAGAACTGCAGCAGTGGAATCTTCTCAACGCCCAAAGCAGCGCAACTCTTCAGCACTCTCTCCCTGACCTCCTTCCTATCAATCTCCTTCAAAAACCGAAAGCAGCAGAACTTGGTAATCGGAGTGCATTTCGGTTGGTTTTTGACAAATTGCCCCACAATAGACTCGCTTGGTCCGTAGATATCAGCAGTGTCTAGAGTAGTCATGCCTACGTCATAGTGGTTTTTCATATTAACTAACACGTCGTCTACCTCGTAGCTACCGTGCCCTCCCGCAAGCTGCCAGTACCCCTGAATGGTCGAGGAGAGGGAGAGGGTTGGGGAATAGAACACTTGGGGAATTACTACTGTGTCTGGAGGCACTGTGGTTGCAATTGCCTTGCGATTGGGTAGTAGCAAAGCTGCAGCAGGTGCTGACAACACCGTATGACGTCGTGAGACTTTCGTATCATATGAATCTGCTTGTTGGAATATCAATGTGAAAAGGAGGGAGAGGAGCATCTCGTGTGGCTGATTTAACTAATGATAAACGAGTCAGAGGAAATTCTTAAATTTAAAATTTCCAAGGCAATTTGACCGAGGGAACCAACTTACAAAGGCGACCTACAAAGGCGACCTGGCGACCTGGCCACACAAATCAAAGACGGGATGAGAATATGAGCCAGCGAGTTGACTAGTTTACAGATGAAATTACAAAACCACAACAGGCACTTCACATCTTCTTCGCTCGCTCCCAGCATTGTTCCCACGTACTCAGTGGAAGTGCCCTTCTCCATGACAGTACCAGTTACTACATCGACCAATTTTGTTACCTGGTTATAACAAAAGTACAGGTAAGTGGGGAGGACGTATAATGCCCAGGTCCTGCCTATCGAACGTTGGTTTTGCCGAAGTTAATGCGATTCGTCTGGGTTGGAGGGTTGTGGTAACCAGCGGTCAGGTCAGGTTTGACGAGATTTTTGAGGTGTGGATTACTTGGGTTGTGGAGGGGGGAGACCAGACCCCCCACCCCCCCCCCCTAATCCGCTGCGCGAGCGAGCTTTTGACGAGATTTTTGAGGTGTGGATTACTTGGGTTGTGGAGGGGGGGAGACCAGACCCCCCACCCCCCCCCCCTAATCCGCTGCGCTCGGCTTTCCGCTGCGTTCGAAAGCTGCCGCGCACATAGAACGAGCGAAGCGAACGAGCTTTTGTGAGTTTTTAAAAAAAGATTTCACAATGACGTGCACAATGGTGTGTTTTTGGACCGTCCCTGAACAACCCCCTCCCACATAAAGATGCGCCAACCAGAATCCGCCACCGTGTCCAATTAGCAGCGTCTAAAACCTCCACACGTTGGAGTTACGGCAGATTCCGTAATATCGCCTTTTTTTGCCTTTCACATTGACGTGCAGAATATGTGTTTTTGGACCGTCCCTGAACAACCCCCTCCCACAAAAAGATGCGCCAACCCCAACCCGCCACCGTGTCCAATTCACAGCGTCTAAAAGCGCTAAGCGTTGGAGTTACGGTCGATTCAGTAATTCGCCTTTTTTTTGCCTTTTTTCCTCCTCCTCCAATATTGGCGTGCGTGCCATGCCCCTGATTGATCTTGACCGTCCTTGAACAACCCCCTCGCGCAAGAAGATGCGCCTGGCCGAAAAACCCGCCGCCGTGTTTAAAACTGGGCGTCTAGTTACGGGTGATTCTCATACGCTCTTCTTTTTAGTTTTTTCTAGTTCTCACATTGGCTGATCTGGACCCGTCCCTGCTCAACTCTCTCGCGCAAGAAGATGCGCCTGGTTGAAACCGCCACCGTGTCCAAATTTGAGCGTTCAAAAGCGTTATGCGTTGGAGTAGCGGCTGATTTAGTGAATCGCCCTTTTTTTTGAGTTTTTTGAGATTTCACATTGACGTGCAATTACCCCTGATCTGGACCGTCCCTGAACAACCTCCTCGCGCAAGAAGATGCATCTGACCACCCTCCCCCCCGTGTCCAAATTTGAGTGTTCAAAAGTGTTATGCGTTGGAGTTACGGCTGATTTAGTGAATCGCCCTTTTTTTTGAGTTTTTTGAGATTTCACATTGGCGTGCACGTATCTGGACAGTCCCTGAATAATTGCTTCGCACAAAAAGATGCGCCTGACCACCCTCCCCCCCGTGTCCAAATTTGAGCTTCAAACAGCTTTGTGCGTTGGAGTTACGGCTGATTTAGTGCTTCGCCCTTTTTTTGAGTTTTTTGAGATTTCAAATTGACGTGCAATTACCCCTGATTTGGACCGTCCCTGAACAACCTCCTCGCGCAAAAAGATGCGCCTGACCACCTTCCCCCCCGTGTCCAAATTTGAGCTTCAAACAGCGTTGTGCGTTGGAGTTACGGCTGATTTAGTGCTTCGCCCTTTTTTTGAGTTTTTTGAGATTTCATATTGACGTGCAATTACCCCTGATTTGGACCGTCCCTGAACAACCTCCTCGCGCAAAAAGATTCGCCTGACCACCTTCCCCCCCGTGTCCAAATTTGAGCTTCAAACAGCGTTGTGCGTTGGAGTTACGGCTGATTTAGTGCTTCGCCCTTTTATTGCCTTTTTCTGAGTTTTCATATTGACGTGCAATTACCCCTGATTTGGACCGTCCCTGAACAACCTCCTCGCGCAAAAAGATGTGCCTGGCCACCCTCCTCCCCGTGTCCAATTTTGAGCATCTAAAAACATCATACGTTGGAGTTACGGTCGATTTAGTGGATTCGCTTTTTATTGCCTTTTCTGAGTTTTCATATTGACGTGCAATTACCCCTGATTTGGACCGTCCCTGAACAACCTCCTCGCACAAAAAAGATGCGCCAACCCCAACCCGCCACCGTGTCCAAATTTGAGAGTCTAAATACGCTATGCGCTGGAGTTACGGCCAATTCCGTGATTCGCCTTTTTTTGCCTTTTTTTGCCTTTCACATTGACCTCCACATGCCCCCTTTTGGACCGTCCCTAAACAACCCCCTCCTGCAAAAAGATGCGCCCACCCCCCCCCCCCCCCGTGTCCAATTCACATCCTCCCAATCCTCCATACGTTTGAGTTACGGCCAATTCCGTGATTCGCATTTTTTTGCCTTTTTTTGATATTTCCCCTCCCCCTCCACATGTCCCTGATCTGGACCGTCCATGAACAATCGATGCGCCTGGCCGCCCTCCCCCCCGTGTCCAATTCACATCCTCCCAATCCTCCATATGTTTGAGTTCCGGTCGATTCAGTGATTCGCATTTTTTTGCCTTTTTCGAAGGTCTTCTTCTTAACCCTGACGAACATTTCGGGGCTCGCCCCGACGAGGTACTCGCTGTGTAGGGGGAGGGGAGGGGAGGGGAGAGGGTTAGTGTAATGGAATGGAAGGAGGAGGGGTGAAACGAACTAATGCATGTGTTTTGCTGTAAAAAAAAATACAAAAAAACGGGTGAAAAAAATGAATGTTTGGTGTGAAATGGACACGGGGGGCTCGCCCCGACGAGGCGCATCTACAGCAAAACACATGCATTAGTTTGTGACTTGCTCGCTGCTCGCTTCGCTCGTTTCACCCCTCCTCGCCCCGAAATGTTCGTCAGGGTTGAGAAGACCTTCGAGCTCCCGATTCAGGCCACTAGGTTCCACTACGTCCAACGGCCCCCCGCCCTACTTGCGCGTTGAAACCTGCCCAATCTCCGGCACCGTCGCCAGGGGAAGAACTGCCCTAGAACCACAGCGAAGGCATCGAAAGGCTACTGGCGAGCGCGAAGGAGAAGAGCGAGCTGATCGGATCTGCGTTCCGGGGAGTGTTCAGCTGCTGTCTAAAACCTCCATTGAGCTGTACTAAATTGCCCTATCGTTATTTTTAATTTTTCAATTATTATTACTCCAAATCTATTCATTAATGCCCAAGTATTTCTCTGACACTGCTGTGCACACTGCTCCTCCTCCTCCTCTTTGCCCCCCCTTCCGCCTCGAACACCTCGATGGGCAAAAATTCATCGCCAATCAATTCAACATCGAACCAAGCTTCGTTTTCGACTCGCCACCGGTCAATGTTCTGTGCCACCCACGTTTTTATCTCGTCCTCGCAGCCGTTAATGTAGCTCCTTCTGTTGGTAAATGCCGCATCGAACTTCGCGAAATCGCCCTCACTATTTCGGAACAATTCGACGGTGTATTGAGGTGCCGTCTCCGAGCTGAAGAACGTCGTTATGTAGCTCCTGTCGATCGAGCAAAAGAACAGCCCGTTCAGCACTAACCAAAGTCCGAAGCTACACATCGACAAGATTTTCAGCTGCTCCTTATTCTCCCCCTCGTAAAACGAAAGAGCGACGAAGGGCATGATTTGCGCCCAGATCATCGATACGCTGTAAGCCGCCCCTCCAAGCCCGTACGGATGTCTCATGTGCACGAGACCCTGTATATGAACGAGTTAGTGGTTGGTCCGAGCGCGCTCGCTGGTTCGCGCTTCGACTTACTCACCGTGAAATCAACAATCACCTTATCCACTATTCTCGCAAGTAATGTCACCACGACACTTAAAGCTCCATCTAACATCGCCCTGCAGTAGTAGTCTTTCACACCCACCTTGTACAGGATGTAGGCTCCCACCTCTCCGACGAAGAACCTCAGCGCGAGGTTCAAATCAACCACAGCCAAAATGGCGTAACCCAAGCTCCGGCTAAAGCTGTGCAACGAGCTGACCAGCGTCATGAGCAAAAATGTCCGCCCTCTCTGCTCGCTTCCGTTCTTGATGTACCCGTAGAACTTCGGTTGCTTACGCCTTTGCAATTCACTGGTGTCCACATCATAGGCGATCATGGCACTCGTCAGCCCGGTCATGAGGGCGGAGATTCCGATCGAAATTATTGCCCCGCTGTTGCTCCCAATGCTCGGGTTAAGCAGCAGTACGTAGCACTGCAGCACGCACCCAGGGATGCTCTCCGTCGCCAGTTCTACACCTTTATTAAAAAGCATAATATTCCAATATATCGTGTTGTGTATTACCATCTTCGTGTTTGGTATGGACCCGCCACGCATCAACAAAAGGGCGAAGAAACAGAATCGTGATCACACATTCCTGCAGTTTCCTTTTCCAACTCTTGTTTTTGAGATTTAATGCGACCAACATCAATTGAATGGTCACGTTGGTGGCGATCATGGCGATCATCGTGTTTGCGTTGCTGTGGAAGCCATTCACCTTGTACAGGTAAATCATGTACACGTCAGTAACAGTGTCGACGGTTGTGAGTGTGATGACGACCTCCTTCATGGATGATAGTGTTGTCGCCTGTAGCTTCTCCCGTACCCCTCCTGCTGCCGCTTCGTTCAGCTGTTGAAGGGCGCGTCCTGGAATGAATTCGTCGCCGATTGATGCGATGAACTTTGGGGTGAACCACGCCGGTTTTGTTCGCTCAAAATCCGCCCAGTTATCGTGCATGTAGGCGATCACCTCGTCTTTTATGCTTTCGGTGAAGCTGCTGTGGTTCCCGAAAATTGCATAGGTCTTTATGGCTGGATCGTCACTCGACCGAAATAATTTAATTGCGTCTTGCGCCCCTGTGAGCGAGCATCCCGTAGAAGGTGCTCCACTTTTCGCGATCAATCAGGCCGAAGAACGCTATCACACTCAAGCCCCAACAGCAAGCCTGCACTATCAAGGCTATCTTCATTTTGTGGGTGTTCGTTTTGTTCTCTACTGCGGTGCTCGTGGAGTAGAGTGACAGCGCGACGAAGGGCAGAATCTGGCCCAGAACTGTCGAGAATGTGAAGAGTGAGCCGCCCATAAGTTTCGCCCTTCGACAATGAATCAAGCCAGTAAAATCCACCAGCACCTTCACAACCACGTGGACGATGATAGCAATTATGTACTTGAGAGCGCCCTCGAGGCCCGGTATCCACAGAACAAATTCATTCCTCAGCACCTTAAATCCAATGTAAAAAGCCAATTCCGCCCCAATAACAACAAAAGTTGTTGATCCACTCACGGCGAGCAACAAGGCCGTACCGATTGTTCTGCTCAGGTTGTGGAATGCAGCGAGCAGAATCATTACCAAAAACGTACTGCTGCGCTCCACGTTCGTGTCCTTGACGTACCCGTAGAATTCGGGAACTTTCTTCCTGTTCGACACGCTCACATCCATGTCGTAGCTTACCATGGCGCTGCCGAATGCTGTCGTCATCGTGGAGATCAGGATTGACACCAAATGGAAGGTGGTCTTCTTCGGGTTGGTTATGTACACGTAGACCTGTAGAAGTGAGCCTAAATACCCGATTTTGTTTGTGAGCAAATCCTTCACTTTTCGATTTTCATTTTTTCACGCTCACATGACTCACCTGGAATGCTCTCACACGCCAGCTCTGTGCTTTTCCCGCAGATCATGTCCGTGAGCGGGTTTAACATGTTAAGCTCGTTTTCATAGCCCGTGGCGACTCTGTAGGCGTCCACTGCCGGTTTGAGCCCCGACAAAACTATCAATAATTCCCAAATCAGCGCCCGTTTGCTCTTCTTCCTGTTCTGCACGTATGCAAGGATTAACTGAATTACAATTGAGGCGCCCATCATGGCCATGAGAGAGTACGCCTGCGTCGTGTCACCGTTATTCATGTAGTCTCGGATCACAAAAATGTCGGTGATCATGTCGCTGGAGATAAATAATATTGAACAGTGTTTTAGAAATTTTGGGTGAGTTGCTGTGCGTGTGTTTTTTACTCACCCGATGGATAAAAAAGCCCCCAAGACCACCCGCGCCTTCAGTCCTAGATTACTTTTCTTCAGTAGCTCCTTCGCGATGACGTTCATCATGGGCTCGAACCAGATGTTGTCGGCGACGAAATTTTCCAGCTCCTTGTTGTCCTTCAGCCAAGAGTCGACCGCGGCGGATGGCTCCGTCGTCGTGAGGAGGAACATGGCGAACTTCTTGCCTATCCGTTCCGCACCGGCAGCACTGATTTCATCAAGCTGAGTATCTTGTGGGAGAGCCGGCTCGACGTCGACCTTGTTGTTGTAGAAGCCAAGGAATCCAGATTTTAATTTGCTAATGGTTTTTACCATCCTCTCTCTTCCACTGCCCTCGCCCACGTCGACGATCTTGTTCCTCAGCACGTGCAGCATCATTATATCAAACTGGGGGAACGTCCTTGTGAGAAGATCATCCAACCCATTGATTTCGCCCAAAGCATGGTGGATTCTCTGTTCGATGGAATCATCATGTTTAGTTGTCAGTGCACTTCCAAGTTGCATGCCATTTTCAGTTGTCATGGGAGTGAAGAGAAGAACATTTATTTTAGTTGAATTTTACAATTTTTAGAGAATAATTTTTTTGGAAGACGCGCTGCCGACCAACCGCGACTACAGAACCTTGAACAGAATGCAAATGAAATTCCAGAACTGGCGGGAGTTGGAGAGTGGGCTGGACGAGAGTGACGGGAAGGCGATGAAAAAATGCTGATGGCGAATATCAGCAATTTGTTGAGCAAGAACAGGACGAAGAAAATGAAGGAGCGAAGAGTCAAGCATTTCTTTGAGGAGTTCCACGCGATGAGGACAATGAAAATCGCGCACCCGTTCTTCGAGACTATGATGCAGGCTGTAATAGTGGGTGAGAAGGAGGAAAAGGGGCAACACAACGAGGGGAAGCTCGCAGTGCTAACGGTTCACGACGGAAATCGTTTGGGCGCTTCTTTCTTGAAGTTCTTGAGCGTTGCGGCGACCGAAGAAGGCGCGTTCGCCTCGTGGGTGAAGAAGCACCCATCGATAAACGAGCTCTCAGCCAACCACAAAATCTTCAAGCCGCTCATGCTGACGCTCGGGAAGTCGATCAGAACCTCTGCAACTTGGCATAAGCTTGGTTTGTCGATCGCAGCATCGCTAATGAGCATGCTTGATGTCGCAACTGACATTTACACGATTGCCATCTACCGCGGCCTGGGAAAGCACGAGACGGCTGACTTGATGACATTGCTTGTGTTGCTGAGTTTGGTACTGCAGCTAGGGTTGGTAGCTGCGATTCACCACAAAAACAAAAGGAAATTGCTGATTGAGATGCTCGGCACGGTGACATTCACAAAGCCGGCCTTCAACAAGTTTCGAGTTCTGACCAATGCGAAGATGGAGAGCCGCGCAATTATGCCACCCGTGAGCGAGATGATGATGTTCAAGATGTGCGAGGTCTTCAGTGAGAGCATTCCAATGAGTGTGATCCAGGTGGTGAACGTACTGGAGAGTGAGGAGTTGGATTTGATAGTGGTTGGGGCACTGCTCGTGAGCGTCATGTTCGTGGCCGAGGCCGTGAGCTACATGACATACGTGAAGGACATCAGTGAGGAGAGTAGGTAAGAGGAGAGGGGCGGGAAGCGGTGGAGTGTCGGAGAGAGGCAAATTTATCAACTAATTCATTCGCTGCAGACGCACCGGCAAGATCTTCTACGGATTTGTGCCGCTGCATGGTTTGAGGCTGGTGGTCGTGAAGTGGAGCATGTACTTGTTGAGCTTCTGTCAGCTGTTGGGGAAGAGCTTGGAGATGGCGATACTGGTTCAGGTTGGAGGTAAAACACTTGCTGTTAGCGTGCTGGGAGGTGAAATGGTTGCGTACATGTCTTACAAGCTGGTTAGGGGAGACTTCAGGTATTGGATACCACTACCGCAAGGGCCCAGTCTAGCTACCAGTCTGATTGAGCGCGTGGTTTTGAAGGTGATATGTGATTTCACAGGTTTTTTGCACGCTCGCCACCCGTACGAGATGGGCGGGTTCTACTGGCTGATGAACATGGCGTTTACTCAGGCGAGCGTATTTGGGGCGATAAAAATGAAGGATAAGTTTGGGCGGCAGATAGAAAAAGATGTGGGAGAGATGGAGAGGGTGGTGAAGGAGGAGGACTACATGACGTTTGCAACGGTGTTGCTTTTGTTGTGGTTTGTTGCGCTTTTGGGCTTGATGTTGGGTGGCGAGAAGGAGCTAAGGAATACGTTCTACAGCTTCATGACGGGAAGGCAGTACAACGAGGCGCTGTTTCGCAGTGGCGAGGACGAGATAATGAGTCAGGTGTTTACAGATCACCCGACCTACTTTGCGCATTATGAAGATGCGATCAAGGAGTGGTTGGGCGAGAGGTGGAACGACTGGCACGCGTCTCGGCCAGGGTGGTTAACGGAAGAGCTAATCGAACGAATACCTGGGCGATTGTTGCCGGGGGGAGAGGATAAAGGGGTGCTGGAAGAAATTGGTGAGAGAGGGGAGGAGAGGGAAAAATTCTTATCTGGTCGAAATAGAAGTGTACCGTCGTTGCGGAGTGTGATTGAAATGGCTATCAAATGAATAGAAGCACAAGACAAGAGTTGGACAGAAAAGGAGAGGACATAAAAAACTTTTTAGCCAAAACAACATTTACTCCCATTTAGTCTCCCCCGTCTTCTCATTGAACAAGTACTTTGCCCCTGATGACTCGTCAACGAACTCAACCCAACCCGAGCTCGACCTCGCCATGGGATTGACATTTTCAAAACTGCTTTCCCTCCCCCCCTTGTAAATCTCCCCCATCTCTATTGCCGCCCCCTCATCCTCGTTTTCATTTCTAGCCGCCTCCTTCGCCGCGCTCATCTCCCGTTTCAGCACCGCCAACGGATTCGCTTCGATCATCTTCTTCTTCCCCCCACCCACACCCATCATCCGCTGCTTCACCCCGCTGACCACGTTGAAAATGCTGCTTCCCCTGCCCCCCTCAACATCCTCATCCTCCGCCACAATCCCCCTCGTAAATCTGTTCACGTTCACATCCACGACCCCCTTGATCCGCATTACTGATGCAATCCTGTACAACAAATCCAATCCAAAAACCCCGTTCAGATCAACCGCTGCCACATGAATGATCTCCACCTGCTCTTTCCCACTAAATTCGTCCACCTTGGGCAAGAGCATATACGCGCCGCATCTTATGGTTGCTCTCACCCGCCTCTTCTGACTGCTCTCCTTCAAACTTTTCACCTCGTCATTTTCAATGCTTCTCGACGCTTCCAACATGCTCCCGTCCCCCCTCCTCTTCCTGTGGAATCTCTCCATCACTAAGTCTCTATTGAGGCACGGGAACGGCATCTTCACCGCCATGTACGTCTGATCGTACTTCTCGCTGCTCTCCCCCACAAGCTTTTGCTCAATCGTGCCCCTGGTTTTCAACTTCACGTCAACAATGCTATCAAACACCTTCTCAATGTTCCCGTCCACCACGAACCTCACTCGGCAAGCATCCAGCGGCCCGTCGCCGCTCAGGCACGTCCACTCGCAGATAGCTCCGGTCTCTTGAACCCAACCTTTCTTGAATTTGCTTGCGGGAATCGTCTCCCACCCGGCCTCGTCCGCCCCGCTCAGCAATAGCTTCTCACAGTAAGCTAGATAGTCTTCCGCACTTTCACCCCCGGTCAGCACTTCCAACGTTCCGCTGTGCACGTGCTTTCTCCCAATAGCCCTCGCTAACCGCTTGACCGGCTTGACAAAAGCTTGGGAAACGGCGAGTGCCAGCCCCGCTACGTTCACCGCGACCATTATGTACCCAAACAAAGCCGCGTCGTAGATGCTCTTCTGGTCAATGTAGCTCAACAGAGCTGCAAAGAGCGTGAAGAACATGCTCAGCTGGGTAATGTTTGCCAACGTGTCGTCGCTGTCCTTGACGAACGGCGTCGTTGTGAAATATACGTAAATCGAAAACATGCTAAACCCAATGCCCACGAGCACTTGGATCACTGTCCCAGGCTTAATGAAAACCAACAGGCCGGTGAGGCTCATCCTCTGCGCGCACACGTACACCTCGAACCACCAGTACTGCGGCTCGTACTCGTCGTACAAAAACGCTAGCTTCTTGATTTCGGTGTTTGTCATCTTGGTCTTGTCGTCGTCGTTCAACTGCAAGACGTCCTTCTGCTTCATTAGTAGGCTCAAGTATAACACTGGGATGCCCACAGGGTAGATCAGTATCATCAATCTCGCGTACAACTTGTACAGTTTGTGCTCGGCGGAATCGCAGTCAATGCGCTGGTCGGCGACCAAGTAGTTTGTAGTGTCGTCTCCGTACGTGTCGCACAGGAACGTGTTGAACACCTTCGAGCTCACCACCGCGTACACCGCAAACGTCATCGTGAGGAAGAACGTGAAGCAGTTGTCGAAGATCTCCTTCTGCTTCAGTTTGTCACTGCGCCGAGCGAGCCACGAAAGGATTGAATTGAATTGAATTGAATTGGGTGGGTTAGCTGACGCAGCCATAATGTCTGTAGCCATTTCGTATGCTCGTCTTCATCAAGGCTTGAGAGCGAAGCGAGCCAGCAACACCTGCACTAGTTGCGACTAGCTCGTTTCGCTTGCTGATCGCTTCGCTCGCTGGCTCGCATGCTCGTCTTCGAAAAGGCTCACTCACCTCCTGTGCATCACCTTTCCCAGCAAAATGTACACCACTAGCAGCAGCGTGATTACAATCGGCGCAAGTGTGTATAACAACAACGAACCGTAGTAGTTCGTGTCAACCATGCAGCCAAATGAGCCTATCGAGATGAAGTCGAACTGCACAATTGTGGAAACCCACTTCGTGAATCCCGAAAACACCGGCGGGAACGAAACTTTCAGCGTTGCTGCGAACTCGCACACGATCTGGAACGAGGATGAGAGGATCTTGACCTTCGTTTTCAGCCTGTTCGCCCAGTGCTTCTTGTTGTGCACGTCTGCAATGGAGGTGTTTTTCATTCTGCGCTTGAGAACTCGACTCAGGATGAGCGAGAGGGGTATTAGGCAGGCAAGCAGCGCCAACATGCTCGAGCTAGAGGTCTCTTCGCACTCTTCGCAGCCCCCACTAACTAAACGGGTGTGGCCTGGCAGGCAGTTCGCACAAATCGGCCCTTCGTGGCCGTCGGCGCACTGCTGAGTTGCGTTCTTTTGTGGACAATCGCCAACATTCTCGCACATCTCAATCTTAACCGACGAGTTACCGGACCTCCAGTAGCCGGGGGAGAGTTCAAGAGTCTCTGTTGTCAGCCCGACCTCATTGCATATCAGCCCCTCCTTGGAAATTCCTGAGTCCGAGGTAACGCCCTCGCAAGGCTGACACTCGGCTACGAGGACTGCTGAGGAGGAATTCAGCAAAACTCGGAAATCGCCCTTGCTGCAAATGCAGGAGAGCTTGAAAGACGGCGGAGAGTCCGAAGAGCTCACGAAAGAGTTTTTCACGCCAAACTTGTTGCAAGATCTGCAGCTGTCCTGCTTGACCTCGTCGTTGAACATGCCGTTCTCGCACGAGGTGCAGGAACTCGACTTTGTTCCACTGTAGGTGCCTGTCGGACAGTCTTCACACACCGTGTGGTTGGCGTTGCTCTTCGTGCCACTCTCGCACACCGCGCAGAACGACGAACCGAGGTTGCTGATCATGCCGTCCTCGCAGCTCAAACACCCAGCAATTGTGGACGCACCTTCTGAGAATCTGCCGGCTGGGCAGGGATGGTCTTTTTCGTCCTCCGCGTGGTAGTAGTGGCCGTTCGGAGTTGTGACGCACGTTGCTGATCCGACCGGAGCGTGGCCATTTGTGCACGGCGTGCAGGTGTCAGAAGCGCCTATCGAGGATGTGTGAATTGGGCAACTTTGGAATTCAGTTCTTTCAGAGTTGGGCTTCGTTCCGGGTCCTGCGACGGAACAGTAGGACGAGCCTGCCGATGAGTACTCTCCAGACTCGCAAGGGGTGCAATCGGAAAGTGACGAGCCTCCGGTCTCACTGAATTTTCCGGCAGGGCAGTTGACGTCCGCCGTTCCGCTCCAATATTGTCCGGGGGGGGTTGAGACGCAAGAGGAGGAACCAAGATTGCTGTGACCTCCATCGCAATCGATGCACGTGTCGCTTCCCCCGAGGGAGAACTGATCCGCCAAGCACTGGACGCAACTGTTGGTGGAGCTGTCTGCCCTCGTCCCAAGGCCGCAGTAGGTGCAGACTGAACTGGCGGGGGAGGAAGATATGTAGCCGCTAGACGCGGCACAAGGGGTGCAGGAGATTCCTGTGGCGGAGGCCTTGGAAACTGGGCATTGAGAACATTTCTCGTCAGAGCTCAACTCGGCGTTGTACTCGTACCCAGGAGCACAAGAGTAGCAGCTGGGTGAGCCAGGGTTGGAGTAGCTGTGGGTGGGACAAGCTGTGCAGGAGGCACCGTTTCCGCTTGGATTGAAGTGGTTGGATGGGCAACCAACGCACTTGTTGGAATCGGTGCTGCTCGAGTCGTACCGCTGACCGGGGATGCAGCTGTAGCAAGCGGAGCTAGCCGCGTTGCTGTAGCTAAAGTCATCACAAACCGCACACGAGGTCCCTTTTCCGTCTACGTTGTAGGTATTCACCCCGCAGGCCGTGCATTCACTACTCCCCGAGCTGTAAGCCTGCCCAGGGATGCAGCTGTAGCAACTTGCTGAACCAGCAGCACTGTAGCTGTTGTCGGCACAGTCGGTGCAACTCAGGGCCCCAAACGACGCATACGTATTCGCGATGCAAGCCACACACTCGTTGTTAGTCACAATGCTCCCTGGGTCGCACCCAGCACAACTCGACGCTCCAACTCCGTCGACGATCGACGACACTTTGCCGTCCGCACAATCTTCGCATCCATCACTTCCACCCAAACTGAACGTTCCTGCGTCGCAGTTCACGCAAGAATTGGACGCTCCGTTCGCCTTAGTACCCGGACCGCAGTAGGAGCAGACGGAGTTGCCGGTGGAAGAGCTGACCAAGCCGTTGGAGAGGTCGCAGGTGGAGCAAGATGTTGCCGCTCCCCCACTGATCTTTCCTATTGCGCAAGCAGTACAGGTCCTCGCTTGAGCTCCGCTGTACTTTCCGGCTGCGCAGTTTGTGCAGCTGCTCGCTCCGGCGAGCGAGAACGTACCAGCAGCGCAGTTCGCGCAGGTCGATGCGCCAGCTCCAGAATATTGGCCTGCCAAGCAGCTCGACAGACACTCACTTGCGCCCTCTCCAGACACTGTTCCAGCCGCACACGTGATACACACGTCTGCTTGTGCTCCACTGTACTTCCCCGCCTCGCAGTTTGTACAGCTGCCCGCTCCGGAGCCGGATCGCGTACCAGCGGAACAAATGTCACATGAAGATCTGTCAGTAATTGAAGATTTCCCGCTGCGCCGAGCGAAGCGAGGCGCATTTTTAATGAAGCAAGAGCAAAACGAGTTATGCGAGTCAAAAGAATTGGGTTTGGTTAGCTTAGTAGTGGATGTAGCCATCTGCAGCGATTTCATTTCGCGCACTTCATCGCGAGTTTCTCGTCTTCATCAAGGCTCGCTCACTTCGCTCGCTCACCTCGTGCACATGCTACAGCTGCCAGAGTTGGCGCTTGAGTGCATGCCCTCGTCGCAGAGGCCACATGTCGTGGCCTCCGAGGTGTCACTGTAGCGTCCAGCAGCGCATTCAGCACACGAGCCGGAAACGGTGGAGGAGCTGAACTTCCCCGGGAGGCAGGAGGAGCAGGCTGACGCTCCAGCTGGGGAGAATTTACCGGCCGCACAGTCCTGGCAAGCGGCGTCTCCCGCTGCGCCGTACCGCCCTGCGGCACAGCTTGAGTCGCAGGCTGACGCTCCTGCACTAGAGAAGGTTCCGGCCGCACAAGGTTGGCAAACGTTGTTGGTGTCGGAATCGGCAAATTTCCCGGCAACGCAGTCGTCGCACGCGTGTGCTCCGAGCCCGCTGACCTTTCCGAGTGCACAGGACGAGCAGGAGCTCGCAGTTGTGCCTGAGTAAGAGCCAGGGCTACAGAGACTGCAGGAGCCAGCTCCCGCGTCTGATTTGGACCCAGCCTCGCAATTCGAGCAGGAGCCAGCTGCGCCGAGCGAAGCCCGAGTGGGTTAGTTTTGTTATGGCTCGCGATATATATTTCTCGTCGTTTCCGGTCGCTCACCTCCGATGTTGCTCATCTTCCCAGCTGGGCAAGATACACAGGCTGTAATAAGGGAATTGGGAACTTGTCCGGCATCGCAGAAAGCGCAGGTGGACTGGGCGGCGGAGGCCGAGATCTTCCCGCTCTCACAATCTGTGCAAGAACTGCCCCCTCCGGTAGAGTACTTCGAGGCGGGACAGTTCACGCACGTGTTGGTGGACGAGTCTGCGAATTGGCCCAAGCTACAGTAGTTGCAAGATGCCGAGCCTGTAACGTGCTGGACGTAGCCGCTGGACGCAGCGCAGATCTCGCAGGATACTCCCGTGGCAGAATATTTAGATATCGGACAATGAGCACATTTTTGGGATTGTACGGTTGAAATCGTCATGGAAGCGTCATACTCGAAGCCAGGAGCGCACGTGTAGCAGGACGAGGAGCCAGCCACCGAGTAGCTGTTGGCTGGACAGTCCGTGCACGACGCACCATTTCCGTTGACATTGTACTCGTCAACTTCGCAGTCAACGCATTTGTTGGCCGCATCGCTGCTGGAGTCGTACCGCTGCCCCGGGATGCAGCTGTAGCAGGACGAGGAGCCAACAACCGAGTAGCTGTTGGCTGGACAGTCCGTGCACGACGCACCATTTCCGTTGACGTTATACTCGTCAACTTCGCAGTCAACGCACTTGTTGGCCGCATCGCTGCTGGAGTCGTACCGCTGCCCCGGGATGCAGCTGTAGCAGGACGAGGAGCCAACAACCGAGTAGCTGTGGGCTAGACAATCCGTGCAAGTCACACCATCTCCATTGGCGTTATACTCGTTTACTCCGCAGTCAACGCACT